>WSYH01001072.1:2652-53780 GCA_036426205.1 Ascaphus truei | reverse complement strand
TGCATGTGCTGTGAGAGAGCCTGCATGTGCTGTGTGAGAGTGCCTGCATGTGCTGTGTGAGAGTGCCTGCATGTGCTGTGTGATAGCCTGCATGTGCTGTGTGAGAGTGCCTGCATGTGCTGTGTGAGAGAGCCTGCATGTGCTGTGTGAGAGCCTGCATGTGCTGTGTGAGAGAGCCTGTGTGAGAGAGCCTGCATGTGCTGTGTGAGAGCCTGCATGTGCTGTGTGAGAACCTGCATGTGCTGTGTGAGAGAGCCTGCATGTGCTGTGTGAGAGAGCCTGCATGTGCTGTGTGAGAGCCTGCATGTGCTGTGTGAGAGCCTGCATGTGCTGTGTGAGAGTGCCTGATTGTGCTGTGTGAGTGCCTGCATGTGCTGTGTGAGAGCCTGTGTGAGAGAGCCTGCATGTGCTGTGTGAGAGCCTGTATGTGCTGTGTGAGAGAGCCTGTGTTGCCGTGCTGTGAGAGGAGAGGAACAGAGATGCCGTGCTCCCCCTGCATCTCTGAAAGGTGAGTTGGCAGGGTGCCAAAAATTCCGGGCCTTACTGAATGAATAATGCCCGGAATTCTAACCAATCAGAGGGCAGGGATTTCAGTAATGCCCGGAATTTTACTGCTTTAGCCTAAATACGAAGTAGAGCATCCAAGCGACCAATATTAAATCCACTGTTAAAAAATATTGGAATATAATTTCTACGGATCCTTTGTTAAAAGAGATGGCTGCCTTTGATCCCAAATTCGCTTTTAAAAAAAATCACAAACACTGGGAAATTTTGTTTCACCAAATGTCCCCAAACTTACTAAGGCTCCAAACAAAAGAGATTTATTTCCTGGTCTACTTGGCTGCTTCCCATGTGGGAATGTAAAGTTTGCAAATATGTTCTAAAATCACAACAAATTTTCAAATAATGACGAGACGAAGAAATATAACATATTGTCCTTTATTACATGCAATACAGAGTATGTTATATACAGCTGCGGCCCCCTTTATCCAAATGCGGCCGGATCCGCGGCGCTCTGATAACCGCGGGCAGATGCGTGATTGTCATGGTAGCTAGTACAGGGCTATATAATATACACCAAAATATCTGGGTTGAATTGAATGCGACTATGATATGATAAATATAGTTTATTCCTTAAAGAAGGTGAACACACAAAATATACAAATAACACACAGAATACGGACACTTACTTATGGGTTGGACAATGAAGCAATCAGGTACAGGATTGGCAATTCATTCAGGATACAAAACGAAGTCACAACGAAGACCAAAACATGAATACAATGGGTATAGGGTTTACACTGGTTTATATGGAATTCCAGCCCAATACCTTAACATTGGATGCAAGGCATTGGTTCTCAATTACCTTCTCCCAATGACCCCTTGCCAGCTCACGTGAGAAGCAAGGTAGTACCTTCCCCCTGTGTGGGCATTATTCTAATCAGGGGCTCATTTCCCTAGCCCTCCTCCCACAAGACTGGCATCGCCTAGTTTGCTTGGGACAGGAAAACCTTTGTCCCAAGGTGTGAAACAACACTTATCCCAAGTACCCACGTCCTGCTCTGCTTTGTTCTAGCATAAACAAGCAGGGTGGGGGAGCCTTTTATCAGGGGGCTTATTGTAGACCACTTGTCTCCACCCTGATCATTAACATACCATATGGGCTCTAGCCTTCCCAGGCTTTTACCCAGTCTTGCAAAACAGTACATTCTTTAATATCATACAATAATCCGTTCGGCTAGGCCGAGCGGGTTGAAACTTGCCAGACCCTCATGCCGGAGGGGACTCTCCATGGTGGCCAAGTTTCAGCTCGCTGTGACCCACCGAACCGGAGATATCGAATTACAGTTTTAAAAGCACATTTTCCAAAGATGCTTTTTTCCGCCATTCCAGTCAATGGCAGAAACCCAAACTTTACTATTACCCTGAGTCCGTTCTGTTGCCCCGAGAGGGTCGCTATTTGCCATGCAATCCTGCCAGAACAAGGACTACATGGTGGCCGAATCTCAGCGCTCTAGGTTGAACAGAACCGGAGTTATGGGTTCCAGGTTTCAGCTCATTCTGACTTAGCCATTTTTACTCGCGGCTTTTACCTCCGCCATTAGAGTCTATGGTGCGACCCTTATAACGAGCGCGACCCTTTACAGGGGTCATTAACTCTCGGACCCGGTTGGGGTCATGTGAGGGGGTTCCTAGGGTCTAGGGGCAAAACGAATTTTATTCCTGGGTGCCCTAGAACCTAAGTTTTCCACGCCAATTGAACCTGACCTTGACCGGGGAGTGATCAAAGCTCTCTTCAAGATATTGTATCCGCTTCTGCGGTCTGCGGTTTGGATGGCTGCAAACCCGTTCCTCGAGATCGGCCTCGAGGAAACCCCATTGAAATGAATGGCTCCATTGACTTTCAATGGGGAACCGCCGCTCCTCCTCTCGGGCGCCACCTGCAGGTCTTCTATGATAACGGGCCCAAATCGCCAGAATCTCCATAGGGGTTACATGGGCTGTAATGGAGACCTATGGAGAGACTGCAAAATGGAGCCTGCAAAGGCGGGAAAAGGGACAAAGTGCCATAAACACCAAATTAACATTAACCCCTTCCCTCCCGCCTGGATCCCAGTGTATGTGGTTGTTGCATATACTGCAAAGGTACAAACACCAATAATTGTAACCATATACACATCTAGCAAATACAACAGTTTGCCATGAGGCAGGGGAATAAAAATACATTAATTCCCTCTACATGTGGGAATAGGATAACCAAGGGATGTACCTTTTGGTTATGAAGCAGGGGAACATATGTATTATACGTACATTTCTGGTTAACCCCATATTTGCCAGGCGGTGGAAGCGGGTGCCTAATTTATTTATTTATTTATAAAATATTTTACCAGGAAGTAATACATTGAGAGTTACCTCTCGTTTTCAAGTATGTCCTGGGCACAGCGTTAAGACAAATAATACATGGTTACAAATACAGTTATATAAATGAACAGGGTATACATTATATACAAGACATTGCATGCACAGTTAAAGGAAATATATGTTATGGGCGTATGTAACATTTACAGACCAGATTAAAATGTGAGACAGCCTTAGATTTGAAAGAACTTAAGCTGGTGGTGGATGTGAGAGTCTCTGCTAGGTTGTTCCAGTTTTGGTGTGCACGGTAAGAGAAGGAGGAACGGCCGGATACTTTGTTGAGCCTTGGGACCATGAATAGTCTTTTGGAGTCTGATCTCAGGTGATAGGTGCTGCATGTGGTAGAGGTGAGGAGCTTGTTCAGGTAGCTGGGTAGCTTGCCCATAAAGAATTTAAAGGCAAGACAGGAAAGGTGAAATTTGCGCCTTGACTCTAGTGATGACCAATCTAGTTCTTTGAGCATTTCGCAGTGATGTGTGTTGTAGTTGCATTGGAAAACAAAACGACAGATTGAATTGTAGAGGGTGTCAATAATAGGGGTGACCCCTTTATTCCTCGCTTGGCACCCCTCCTCTGTCACACCTCCCCTGCTCAATGGGTGCCTTGTGGCACTGGGACACTACTGGCATCCTTGCAGCACATAAGTCCTGAGGGTTTGTCCAGGCAAAATTGTCCTCCGGCTTTGTCCATTACACTGTCCTGGTCACATTGGATTGTGAAGTCCAGATCCTGCTGAGCAGGGCTCCAACGTGGCCGCCGGGCATTCTCCTTTGCCACCCTCTGCCCCCACCCAGTGCCTGGTGAACCAAGACCACTGTGAAGGGGCACCTCTGCAGACCGGGATGCATGTTGCCCAGAGACTAGCATGTCTCTGTACCAGTGGGAAACCAGCTAACAAGCACAGACCGTTGCTTCTCCGTCAAACCAGTCTAGAAAAGGGCTAAGTCACTATCCTGTAGGGACTCTACCTGCCCTGGCCCTGTGCCCACCTGTAGCTGCTCCGCTATACCTATGCCTTTCCTCCCTGGCTCTAGGGCAGTCCCCACCCCGAGTGGCATCACTTCCAGAAACCACCTGGGATGCTGACTACTACCCTCTCCTTTGCCTCCTGGGACAAGGCAATCCCCCAGTAACCTGTACTGGGGTTCCTGGTACCCAGATGCTTTGCTCCTGCCCTCTCAAAACTGAAGGCCAGGAGATAAGCACCTGCTACCACCACTGATGCTAGGGCCAGCATCACTCCTCTACCCTTCACTATGCTGCCCCTGTAGCTAACCTTGGCTGACCTGGGGGCAGAACTCTCTGTTGGACCCCCCCTAGCCCTGGCTACTGCTCCTGGCTGCCTACCTACCCACAGCCCTACCTCTGGGAACCCTGGTGGATCTGTCATGGGAGTCTCTTCTGGAAAGTCAGAACAAGGGACCTCTTGCCTACCTGGCCCATCCCTAGCTTCTATCAGCTGCCTCACACCCCACTGACCTCCTACCTCCCCCTGCTCCACAGTGCCTTCGTGCCTAGCCTCCTCTAGGCTCAGCACCTCAGCCACTCAGGACTCCTGCTGCTTACCTCCCTGCAGCGCACCTTCACTCTGCTCCCCCCCAGGCAATCCTAACCTGGACACAGGGACTACCTGAGGGCACCTACCTCCCTGACCTTGTCTCCCCCTTACCGGTGATGAGCTATGGGGCAGCTCTTCAGATGCAACCGCCTTAGCTCTTGGCTGGCAGGTATCCCTGGGGTGGCACAAGCTTGCCACTGCCCATGATACCTCCAGCCCATAGCCAGGCTGCAACAGGGGGTTGCTGATCATAGAGACCCCCTGAGGCTCCGCTCGGGTAATGGGGAATTCTAGCTGCCATACCTGCTGCTTTTCCTCCCCGGCTAGCCTATCTTGTCTTACTGAGACCCCTTGCTGGATACCTACCTGCAGCCTTCCTTCACTCTGCTTCTCCCTAGCTAACCCTAACCTGGATACTAAGGATACCTGAGTGAGGCCATCTCCCTGACACTGCCTCCCCATTACCGGAGAGGAGCTCAGGGGCACCAGTGCAGAAGCACCCGCCTTGGCTCCTGGCTGGCAGGTATCCTGGGGGTGGTCTAACTTTGTCACTGCCCCTGATACACCCAGCCCATAGCCAGGTAACAACAGTGGGGCTCTAAACTGAGAGACCCCCTGATGCTCTGCCAGGGTAATGGGGAAATTTAGCTGGCTCACTGGCTGCCTTCCCTCCCCGGTTCCCACTGGCCCACCCAACCCTCTCCCAGGCAATCCTACCCAAGAGCTGGGTGCTAACGGGGCTAGCCCCTCTCCCTGAATCTGTGCCCCCATTACCGGAGGCGAGTTCAGGGTTGCTGGTGCGGATGCACCCGCCTTAGCTCCTGGCTGGTAGGTAACCCTCTGCTGGTCTAACTTTGCCACAACCCCTGATACCTCCAGCCCATAGCAAGGCTGCAACAGTGGGGCTCTTAACTTAGAGCCCCCTTGATGCTCCACCAGGGTAATGGGAAAGCCTGGCTGCCCTACAAGCTGCCCTTCCTTCCCCTCCCCTGGTATCCCTATCTCCTGCCACCCACCGATCACTCCTACAGGGGAATAACAGGGTACAGTCATAGGAAAAAATAAGTCAGGGTCAGTCTGCGACTTGGTCTGGCTTACCTCGCTGGTCCCCGCAGAGACCGCCACCTTCATTGGTCCCGATTGCAGGAGGACTGGCGTGGCCGCCGCCGGGACTATCTTGACCGGGAAGCAATGGGCAACTGCCGCAACAGCTCTCGGGTTTTGCACAGGGAAAACGGTACAGGACATGGGTCCCAAGTCCTCGTGGAGAAACTCGGCTCCATTCAAACAAGGTGAACCACCCTCCAACCGCTACCCCTGACCCTCCCACCACTCAGAAAGGGCTCCGGCACTTTTCCGGAATCGCGGCTCTTCCGTCGCTGCCACAACAGCACCCCGCTTCTGCACAGGGTCGCCGGCGTAGATGGTGGGGCTCCGGTCGCTTCTGAGGAGCGTTGACTCCTCCAAACAATGCAAAACACCCACCTCCCGAACACCTCGACCCTCCCCCCAAATCAAATCGGCTCCGGCAGCTTGCCGGAATTGCGGCTTCTCCTCCACCGCCGCCTGCATCCCGCTTCCTGGGAGCACTTCCACTGGCCGGATCATATCAGGTCGGGCCAGGGGTACCACAGCATCTTGCTGTAGCAAGCCGACCACTTGCTGAGCACCGCTGCTGATGACCGGAAAAGATGTGCTCCGACCGCCGCTCCGCTGTTCTCCGCCAGGATTAGATAGATGGCCGCCGCTCTCCGCCGCTGTTGCCGATGCAACCAAGCCAGGTTCTCCAGGGGATGTCCCGCGAAGGGTTGTCGCCCCGGCTGGGTGTGAGCCATCGGAGGATGCTGCTAAATGGGTCACCTTTTCCACAGCTCGTGAGCGCTGGCCCTGAGGGGCTTCTTCGCCCAACCGCGCACGGTCCGGGCATCGGGCTTTGGTGTGGCCCGCTTGTTGGCAGTGAAAGCAACGCCGCTCTTGCCAGAGCTCCTCCGCCGCCGGTGGACAACCTCCCGCAAGAGGCTGCTGAGTCCAGGGCAGAGTTGCTTGAGCGCCGGGCTCAGGGAGGGGGTAAGCGGGTTGGGACATCGCCAGCAACTGGAGCTCATTCCGCTCCGCCGGGGACCACGTCCCTCCCCACGCAGACATCAGTGATAGCTCTTCCAGGGGAAATGGACTGGCCGCCGCAACGGCCAATACCTTTCCTGCTGCAAGACTCCCGTGGTCTCCGAGATCACCCGCTCCCTCAGCAAGTCTCTGCCGTCCCGGAGCTGGGTCCATTCCCTGCTTTCCGGGCGGTTTGGTGGTTACAGCGGCTGCAGCTGTGGATCGTAGCTCAGCCTGCCGGGTTTCGTGTTCGCCGATCGCCGCCTCTCTCTCAGCTCTACTGGCTGCAGGTTCCCACTCGGACTTGAGACATTCCTCCTGTCTCGGTGCCCGGGTCCAGTCACACGGATGGCCGGCACTTGCGTTCTGGAGTCAATGCTTCTCACAAGTAGGGGAACAGTGAGGTGGTGCCATAGCTTGTGTTATATGTTGTACACTGTGTGTCCAATATCTTTAGCCTTAGGAACTCGCAATTCACCCGCGTTCCAACTGTATTACAGAGTCCCGCAGTAAACTGTGATACAGGTTCAATTCAATCCCACCGCTGCCACAAGTTTTAT
This sequence comes from Ascaphus truei, assembly GCA_036426205.1. NCBI lineage: Eukaryota > Metazoa > Chordata > Amphibia > Anura > Ascaphidae > Ascaphus > Ascaphus truei. Next base: position 46,640 of record WSYH01001072.1, on the reverse strand, counting down.
AAGTCTGTCACGGTAGCTAGTGATAGGTTATAATACACACCAAAATATCTGGGTTGAATTGAACACGACTTAGATATAATAAAGATAGCTTATTCCTTAGATAGGTGAACACACAAGATAGTACAAATAACAGACAAGAAATAACACTTACTTAGGGGTTGGGTAATGAAGCAATCAGGTTACAGGATTGGCAATTCATACAGCAATCAGGCATCAAGTAGTTTTTAAAATCGAAGACATCACGAAAAGACACGAAGACAATGGGTATAGGGCGTACCCTCGTTTATATAGAGTTTCAGCCCCATATTCTAACCTTTGGGCGCCTGAATGTCTAGCAGACTTCTTTGTAGTCAGGAAACCCTTTTGTGTGTAAGTGTGAATTATGACACTTACAGACCACTCAGGCTCTGCGTTTCTCTGCCCTATTGTACACCATCAGAGTGGTCAGCCTTTGATCAGAGGGTTTATTGTAGACCACTTGTCTCCCCCCCTGAACATTAACATAGAGCAAAGCCAGTAACTTTTCCCGGGCTTTATCCCAGCCTTGAAACCAGTATATTCTTTAATATCTACACATATTAAAATAATATGTTCTGTGGGTCTGAGCGGGCTGAAATTTGCCAGGTCCTCATGCCGGAGGCCCTTTGCCATAGTGTCCAAATATCAGCCTTCCACGACCCCCAGAACCGGAGATACAAAAAACAAGTTAAAATCCCCTATTAACTTTAATGCAGGATTCTCCGCTATAGCTAAAAGAAATCACAGCGTTTCACTCTCCAATTGAAATCAATGGGCTCCGCCGCTATAGGCTTTCAATGGAACAACTCCGCCATTTAAGTAAATGAGAAAAATCACAATCTTCACATGTGCCTATACTCCATCTGGTTGATCAGAGAGGGCTGAAAATGGCCATGCAGTCATGCCGGAACAGTGACTACCTGCGACCAAAATCCCAGCCCTCTGGTACTCACAGAACTGGAGATATGGGCTTACACTTTTCACCCTTTCGGACTTAGCCGTTTTAAAGCCACGCGGCTTTCTTCCATTACAATCAATATGGCCAGCGCCGCCATAGGCAATGCATGGGCTGGCGCCGCCATAGGATTCAATGGGACCTCCGCTCCCATTAGAGTCAATGGTGCAACCCTCGTGGCGAGCGCGACCCATTACGGGGGTCCCTAATTCCCGGACCCGGTGGTGGTCGAGTGTGGGGGTTCCTAGGGTCTAGGGGCAAAAATAATTTTATTTCTTGGTGCCCTAGAACCTAAGTTTCCCATGGCAATTGTATGTGAACTTTACCTAGTGTGATCAAAGCTCTCTTTCAGATATTGTATCCGCTTCTGCGGTCGGCAGTTTGGATGGCTGCCAACCCGTTCCTGGAGATCGGCGTTGAGGAATCCCCATTGAAATGAATGGCTCCATTGACTTACAATGGCTGCTCCTCCTCTCAGGCGCCACCTGCAGGTCTTCTACTGAAACGGGCCCAAATCGCTGGATTCGCCATTTGATTGTATGGAGCTGCAATGGCGACCTATGGGGAGCTGCAAAATGGAGCCTGCATAGGTGGGAAAATGGAACAAAGGGCTATAATCAGTGTTTGACAAACCTATACATTTGCTCGCCCCGGGCGAGTGGATTTAACATCGTGGCGAGCTCCTATTGGCCCAAGCAGCACACGTTTGGTACTAGGTGGCGAGTAGATTTTTTTGTGTGGCGAGTAGATTTTTTGGTGATTTGTCGACCACTGGCTATAATCACTCCTTAACTATTAACCCTTTCCCTCCCGCATCAATCCCAGTGTATGTGTTGGTGCAGACACTGGAATGGGAACAATAAATATTTACAGGGGAATACACATTTGGGTACTGAAGCAGGGTAAAAACACATTAGTGGACCGCAGTACAGTAGACCCCTTGCTTCCCAAGAGAGAGCAGGGGGTGGCCAAATGGGGTGTAACCCTTTAATACCGGGCCAAACCCCCTCTCCCATGACAACGCCCACTTTTAACACCTGCACCTCGTCGCCATGCATAAAAGGTGACACACATTGCATAGCTTACCACTCGATGATCTGTATCTGAACTTGCCCTTGTCCAGATACTGCATTGTAACATCTGCTTCCATGGATCAACCCCGATTCTACGGATGCAAGAACCCACTCTCTTCTGCGATGCATGTCGTGGCGAAAAAGCAAAATGCGGAAGCCGTTTCCAAGCCAAAGCCAAAGCAAAAGGCTAAGACTAATAAAGAAAACCTTCTGATGACTCCAAAGGCTAAGGCGTTTTAAGAAGCCTTATTATGTCAAGAAGAAATTCGCTGATGTAGAAATTACGCAAAACAAATGGAAGCCAAACCATCGAACCCACAGAACCCACAGGTCACCTTTTCCATCACTCCTCAACGACGCTGCCGCTGCTCTCCCGGAAACCCCCAGGTCACCTTCTTCTCCACCACTCTTCGATGACGCTGCCGCTACTCTCCCGGAAACCCACAGGTCGCCTTCTCCATCACTCTTCGACGACGCTGCCGCTTCTCTCCAGGAAACCCCCATCTCATCCTCTTCAGCACCAAGCCACCCAGATGTCCACAGCACCCCATGCACAAGATCCAGCTCGTTAGACCGCATGTATGGGTTAAGTGTCGATATCCCTGGCAACGCTATGCTGGTAAAGATAGACCTTCTTTTAGAGACCATGCTAAATATGGATCAACGGATGGAGAAGATGGATAAGCAGATGGAGATGATGGATAAACACATGGAGAAGATAGAGACTGACATAGCGGGGATATATAATTTGCTTGAGTTCCTGCCCCTGTATCTCGGACGCAGGAGCAGGATGGTGGCATGGATGGGATGAATGGGAACTTCAACCTTCCATCACCAAGCGCACCCCCTCCATCAGAAGAATATGTGTTCATGTATGCCGTTGACAAGGATGACATGACAACCCCATCAAGACCACGCCAGGAGACAACACAGACAAGGCGACTAAGACAGGAGGAAAGCATCCTCCCAAACAACCTACCCTCACCCGCCGCCACAAGCACACCCGCTCCTAGAAGCACACCCGCTCCCAGAAGCACACCCGCTGCCAGAATCCCACCCACACACGCTTGCATTGAGACGGTGCACGACATCTTGCGCCAGCTGTCCCAGCCACTCAGGGAGAAGTGTAGGTTTGCAAATGGTGGTGTACCCCAGAAACATTGCTCAAAACATCCAGGGGGAGCATGTGGGGAGATAAGAGAACAATATATACAATTTAAGTGCAGACGTCAGGTGTTATACGGTTATAAAAGCTATGTCTTGGCTCTTATGGTTGATCCCCAGAAACATGCCATGTACATTTTCAAGCACCACGTGCCCTACGTGGTGTACTGCGGGTGGGTCTACAATGTAAATTACGAAGGGAATCGAGCCAAAAAGGCTCTTCCTGAAAATTTAAGAAAGACTATTGTGGAGGAATTGCGGCGCTATCATTCGATTACAGATCATTTAATGACAGAAATCATGACATTTTGCGGCATACAAGGCATCGTCCCTGGAAGGATTCACTGCTGGGGATCAAATTCGCTGCGTGATTGGTCGTCTGTTCAAATGTTGATTCATTTTTGACTTGTTGATTGTTTTAAATTGTATTCATAAATAAATGTTTTTACTTAGTGCACCATAAATGTTTTTTTACTTACTACACCAAAAAAAAAATGTTGATTGTTTTAAATTGTTTAATTGTGTCTCCTTTTATAAGAAATACAGTGTTTCTAGAACATACAGCTCCATGAGGCATACTGTACAATACTGTACTGCAAGCATGTCAAACTCGCGGCCCACGGGCCGCATGCAGCCCACAACTAACATATTTGCGGCCCAGCCAATTTTTAGCTCGCAATGCGCCAGACAACGCACGCTTTCTGCAAAGGAAAAAAAAAGCCTCCCCCCTCTCCTGATTGGCTGGCGCGTGTTGGCACGCTGCCAGAATTTTTTGGGCCCGCAGCAAGCTCTATACGAGCTTGCATAGTGAGGCCCGCCTCTTCCTGATGCATGGAGCAAGTCAGGTGAGTACTGCTCCATGCCTGCCTTGCTTCCACCTTGCCCTCCTGCTCCAATTTCCCCCCCTGCTCTGATCCCCTGTCTGTTCCTATCCCCCCCGTTCTGATTCCATCCCTGCTGTGTGTCTAAGAGAGTGTGTCTGGGAGAGAGTGTGTCTGAGAGAGAGTGTGTCTGAGAGAGTGTGTCTGAGAGAGAGTGTGTCTGAGAGTGAGAGTGTCTGAGAGCGAGAGTGTCTGAGAGCAAGAGAGTGTCTGAGAGAGAGTGTCTGAGAGAGAGTGTCTGAGAGAGAGTGTGTCTGAGAGAGAGAGTGTGTCTGAGAGAGAGAGTGTCTGAGAGAGAGACAGTGTGTCAGAGATAGAGAGAGTGTCAGAGATAGAGAGAGTGTCAGAGATAGAGAGAGTGTCAGAGAGAGAGAGTGTCTGAGAGAGTGTGTGTGTCTGAGAGTGTGTGTCTGAGAGTGTGTGTGTCTGAGAGTGTGTGTGTCTGAGAGTGTGTTTGTCTGAGAGTGTGTGTGTCTGAGAGTGTGTGTCTGAGAGGGTGTGTGTCTGAGAGTGTGTGTGTCTGAGAGTATGTGTGTCTGAGAGAGTGTGTGTCAGAGAGAGAGAGTGTGTGTCAGAGAGAGAGAGTGTGTCTGAGAGAGAGAGAGAGAGCCTGAGAGAGGGAGAGTGTCAGAGAGAGAGTCAGAGAGAGAGAATTAGAGAGAGTGAGAGTCAGAGAGAGTGAGAGTCAGAGAGAGTGAGAGTCAGAGAGAGTGAGAGTCAGAGTGAGAGAGTCAGAGAGAGAGAGTCAGAGAGAGAGAGTCAGAGAGAGAGAGAGTCAGAGATGCCAAGTGTCAGGAAGAAAACATTAATTTTATCGTTGTTCTTGTTCTTTTTTTATACTGTACTTTTCGAAATAAACCTACTGTACGTTTCTATGAAAATTGAAGTTTTGTTTTTTTGCGGCCCACATAAACTTAAACCTTGTTTATTTGGCCCGTGTTAGCCTTTGAGTTTGACATGCTTGCTGTACTGTATACTGTAGGCATGCGCATTACATCAAAACAGTATTAAAACGCATTATTTGTATTAGTATTAGAACACACATACTGTAATACATGTAGAATAAATGAATACTTTTTTATTTTTGGGGTTTATTATACAGTACAGTATGTAAAAAAGTATTGTATACTTTATGAAAATGGCACTGATTCAGATTCTGCAATATGCAAGCATCGTTAGAAAAAGCGATATTATCCATCGAAATCCTCCATTTGCCGTTCTCCGCCTGATGACAAAGTTTATTTTCTGAGGAAAAATAAAAGTATTACTGTAATGGTTTGTTCAACTTAGTCAGTCCCCTAAAGAATTTCCCACGGTCAGTCCCCACAGTCCCCTCGGTCAGTCCCAACAACAATTTTCTTGGGGGGCATCTCTCGTTCACGTGCGCCTAGATGTGATGACACGCATATGCGTTTCAACAAGGTTCCAATGCGCATGCGCCTAGCTGTCCACCAATTGTTCAGTATCTACTCTAGAAGCTGCTCAGCCAATGATATTGCTAGACTACATTTTCGCGAATTGTGACTAAAATAATCTAACTAAATAACCATAAGCAAAGCGATTGATTACAGGAGAATCATTGATTTTGATATGTTAAAAAAATAATTAAATAGGGCGGCTGTACCCACCATAGACATTGCCAATCGGTTGGCGCCGAACCACTGCCAGTCCCGTATTCTTGATTATACACGTAGTTGACAGGTGACAGCGGGCCTGCTACACCTGTAGTTGACAGCTGATGAAGCTGGAAATCGTTTTGGTACATGCAAGCTTGCTGGTATCTTTACGTGAATACTTCCCAGGCTGCAGGTATCCAGGCGGGGACAGAAAGCAAGGGTTGCCGGTCACCAGCTTTTCATTGACGGTTGGACCGTTATTGGAAGCCGGTGCTGGCGCTGGCGCATTGCTTGCCTGGGACTGACGATTCTTAGTTGGTTTTACCATAACCTTTCGCCTTGTGAAGTCTCCATGATCAAAGATACTGGAAAAATCTGGAGCAACACACCAATACCCTCCTCTAACTCCGGGTGCGAGATCAATACGAAAAGAACATGGATCGATACATAACTTTTTCCTTATTGCACGCTTCCACACATGAGCATCTGGTGAAAATTTGTAAAAGTCATAATTTTCGATAAAATATTGATAAATTTGACCAACTGTGGCCATCTTATCATCTGCTGCATTAATTGCTGACCATATTAAATAAGCGTACGTTATGTCGGGTTTTTGAACACATACTGCGGCGGTGCACTCATCTCAGGACCCCTCTGGACAATAGAACACCAGACACTGCATTAAGTTTTTAATATGAAACGCCTAAATTGATACAGTATTGTAACTTCTTCAGTACCAAGTTCAATTCACAATGGACCACTGTGGTATTTTTTAAACATCTGCAAGTCGACACATTACTGAAGCACATGTAGTGTACACATTAGAATTCATTACAATTCATGAATATCTGCCACCTGGCAGAAACGCCAAGAATTGCACCCAATTAAATCGGAACCATTATCACTAAACAGAGCTAAAAATGAGATGATAGGTGGTCACTGCGAAATGGAGCTCAGCCAAAATTGAAATAGTAAAATCAGCTTTATTAAATCCACATGCTGCACAACACAGAAAGAAAAGCACTCTGACGCGTTTCGTCCCGAAATGGGACTTTATCAAAGAGTATTATCATTAAACAGATAAAGCGCGGGTGACGCCGGCATGAATACGGCATAAATGTCGCATGAACGCGGTAAAGCGCGTGGCATTCGGAAAAAGTCACCGAAAAATAACCGAGAAGTTTTAAAATAAAAGCGGCCACGGCTGTATATGCTCATCTGTGGATGTAATAAAAGAAATTGAGGGTAATCAGCGCATTAATAAAGGCAGAATGCTCGGCTGGTTACCCCTATTTCGTATTTGGGATGAAAGGGTTAGTTTTATATGCCCCATACATGTGCTATTTTTCCCTCTGTCCCTTGTTGTCCCCAGTTTGCAGGATTGTATATGCCCGCAGTCATGTATTACCTGGTATACCGGCATTACTGGTTTTGGACACAAGATGCCGCTGCGAGCGCTAAACCACAAGCTAATTGGATAAGCGTGGCGCGGTCTCTTTGTTCCATTGAGAGGAATAGGTATCCATAACTGAGGCTGGAAGCCGTAACCGCAGAGTCAATTGAATCAAAGGGCTGCGGTTTTCAGTCTCAAGTGGTTCTCGGATACAATGTATCTCCGTCCCAGTTAATGGCGTAACTTGAAAGGCAGTCGGCAATTGGCGTGGGAACTCGGTAACCGCAAGTCAATTGACGTGAGAAGCCCATAGCCCAGCATTGCCAGCTCAAGGAGAAGCCCTAACTTGGGAACAGAAAGGGTTAGCCCCCTGAAATTTTGTGTGCAGCCCCAGAGTAACACCCCAAGCACACACATATTAGAATTACAATGTTGGGATAAGTGGAACATATGTTTTTAATAAAGTATATTTTTTGCTAGAGTTTTAAATGTACAGGCAGGATGAGTTTTTTTCTACTGTCATTGTAATGCTCCCAGGGACCAAATGTTTTAACACCCATGAGTGGGACACTTTCCTATGCCAGCTTCATAGACCCCCCCCCACCCCCTCCCCCCCCCGCTGGGACAATGCCTGGGAGTCTAGGGAAGTGTTGCATAGAAAAGCCCCAGAGCCAGGATGTGTGAATTAGCCGGGATGCACGCTAAATAAGAGATCCTGGGCTAGTTCACACTTTGCGGGCAAACCCTAGCCTGGGAGACGCCAGGTAAAAAGGGGAGTACACATATGCTAAGCAGTCAAGGTGTCCATGTCGCACAGGCGCTGTATTAGCCGGAAATCCTTTTAGTGCCCACGCTGCAAACTGTGGGCAAGTTAGGGATTGGTGAATGGGAAAATTCACACGACAGGGATTGGGTGGGTATGTTGGAGATATGTACTCAAACCCTATATACACGCTCCCCGAGCTATCCCCGTTGTCTTTCGTCTTTGTTCTACGATGTGAACGAATTTCCACTTTGCTTCTACAAGCAGATGAGAGCAGCAGCAACAATTCCGGAACGCAACAAGTTAATTACAACGGAACCAAGAACACAACTCTGCTTCAGGATTTCGTTAGTGCTTGGGGTTATCTAATGAACACCAACAGACCAGAACAAACTTTGCCATATTCACTGACTTATTGGGCTGGAACTGCGCCCCTTACCAAAGGACATGCATTTTAAAAGACAATATTCCGGTGCTTTGTTTTACTTCTGGACATTCTATTCCGTTCTCTCCCTCAGTAAGTGTTTTATCAAGTATATTCTAAAGTTGTCGTGTGTCTGTCTAGTAAGGAAATAAATGTCAGTTTATTTTGCTCAACTTGTGTGCTCAATCTCGTACCCCAAAATATAAAATTGTTTATCAGGTCAGTCACCGTGACCAGGATTAACAGCCAGGGCTTTCAAATTGAGAATATTGGAACACATGAGACTTATCATTAAAAAAAGACCTTATACGTGTCGTGTCCAACACTTTAGCCAACAGGGTAGCCGAACCAATATTAGAGCTGTGGATATTGAACACATGCCGGGAGGTGGGGGGGGGGGGGGGAGATAGGAATAATACTATACAAATGAGAAGCCTTTTGGATATTTACTATGGATACACTGATACCAAAAGGGCTCAATACTGATTGGGATTTAAAACACTTCTTGTAGATCCACCTTCCCATAACCCCCCTCCCCGTCCCCACCTCCAATCCATATATACATATGATATGTTTTTTTGTCTTGAACACCTATATATGTAGTTACATTGTTGTCCATAAAAGTATCATATTATGCAATCTTTCTTCTTTCTCCACTGGGTATAAGTATATCTGTTTTGTTCTACTCAGATGAATACATTGTTGTATCAATGTAAATGTTTATAGCAACTATGTGTATTTAAGAGAATACTAATATACGACATAGCAAATCTTTAAAAACACTTACTTTATTCAGAGGAATGGATAAGTCCCCCCAAAATTTAGTCTGCCTTATACAGCTATATATCGGTATATATAAATTTAGGAGATTCAATATTCTTTATCTCTATCAGAGTAAGATAAACGTTCTTGTAATTCTATAGGTTGTTCTGTTTTTTACTTTCTATAGGTTTAATATATATCTGGTATATACTTAGTGTCTGGATATGTATTGCATGTATATTTATATGTGCAGAGAGATATACACAAGGCCTTTCTGTAATTAGTGTACTCGCCACAAACCTGGACCGGACCGCGAGGCTGAGGTGGGGATGGGTATGCACCGACCTTAGACTGCAAAGCCGTCTAAGATTACAGATTCCCTCATCGTGGGTAGCCGGGTCGGGGAAGGCAGGGTAAATGTTATCCAGGCTGGGATCAAGACATGCGGCACAGGAGCGAAGGTTGAGGACACAGGCAGGGTTCAGCAACAGGAAGGCAGGAACGTAGCGTGTCAGCGTAGAAGCTTCAGCGTAGAGCTTTCACTTAGGCGCTTCAGCGCAAGTGACAGTCTCCGGGACAGGGCTCCTACAGTGCATGGGATCCAGCGCAGATGGCATAAAGCATATGTGGTGCCTATATTTAAAAAGGGAGCTAGATCACAACCGGGAAATTACAGACCTGTAAGCGTGACTTCAATAGTGGGGAAACTACTTGAAGGTTTTATACGGGATAATATTCAGGAATACCCAATGGAAAACAAAATTATTAGTAATAGTCAGCATGGATTTATGAAGGATAGATCTTGCCAAACTACTGTAACCTTAGTGTCTTTGAGGAGGTAAGTAGGAATTTAGACCAGGGTAATGCAGTGGATGTGGTCTACTTAGATTTTGCAAAGGATTTTGATACGGTTTCACACAAGAGGTTGGTGTACAAAATAAAGAAAATTGGACTGAAAAATAGATAACAGAGGGTTGTCATAAATGGAACTTTTTCAGGTTGGGCTAAAGTCGTGAGTGGAGTACCTCAGGGATCGGCACTGGGACCCCTGCTTCTTAACTTGTTTATTAATGACCTTGAGGTTGGGATCGAGAGCAAAGTCTCCATCTTTGCTGATGATACTAAATTGTGTAAGATAATAGAATCAGAGCAGGATGTAATTTCTCTTCAGAAGGACTTGGAGAGACTGGAAACATGGGCAGGTAAATGGCAGATGAGGTTTAATACAGATAAATGTAAGGTTATGCATTTGGAATGCAAGAATAAAAAGGCGACTTACAAATTAAATGGAGATATATTGGGGGAATCCTTGATGGAGAAGGATTTAGGAGTGCTGGTAGACAGCAGGCTTAGCAATAGTGCCCAAAGTCATGCAGTAGCTGCAAAGAAACAAGATCTTATCTTGTATCAAACAGGCAATGGATGGAAAGGAAGTAAACATAATTATGCCCCTTTACAAAGCATTAGTAAGACCACACCTTGAATATGGAGTACAATTTTGGGCACCAATACAAACAAAAAAATATTATGGAACTAGAGAGAGTGCAGAGAAGAGCCACCAAATTAATAAAGGGGATGGACAATCTAACTTATGAGGAGAGGCTAGCTAAATTAGATTTATTTACTTTAGAAAAGAGGCGTCTAAGAGGGGATATGATAACTATATACAAATATATTCGGGGACAATACAAGGAGCTTTCAAAAGAACTATTCATCCCACGGGCAGTACAAAGGACTCGGGGCCATCCCTTAAAGTTGGAGGAAAGGAGATTTCACCAGCAACAAAGGAAAGGGTTCTTTACAGTAAGGGCAGTTACAGTGTGGGATTCATTACCCATGGAGACTGTGATGGCAGATACAATAGATTTGTTCAAAAAAAGGTTGGACATCTTTTAAGATAGGAAAGGTATACAGGGATATACCAAATAAGTATACATGGGAAGGATGTTGATCCAGGGATTAATCCGATTGCCAATTCTTGGAGTCAGGAAGGAATTTATTTTTCCCCATATGAGATATCATTGATGATATGACTGTGGGGTTTTTTGTTTGCCTTCCTCTGGATCAATAAGTATGTATAGATATAGGATAAAGTATCTGTTGTCTAAATTAGAAATGCATAGCAGGGAATTCCTGTAAGCGTTGCATAATTTAGCCACAGACTTGTAAGACGTCCCGCTGGCATGGTTCCAGTATGTATGGAAAAGTCTAGAGTTAAAAAGGTTCCGACATCTTAAGTTGTTAAGCGGGGAGGGGTAAATGCAAGTATCTCCATCCTAGCAGATGTCCAGCTGTCCGGGCAAAGTAGACAGATGTCATCAGGAAAGGGGGCTTAAAGATAGGGGTTTTCACTGTTAAAAAATCCATGCAGTCAATTGGTAGACAGTTCCATCTGAAGGTTCATTGTGCTGTACAAAGTTGGTACATCGTAACCAAGATTTGTATCCAGCTTCTAGAGTTCGTAAGAACTAAGGTTTCCAGAACCAATTCTACGGTGGTAGAACAAAGAAATCAGCACCTGCGGAGAAATAGTGGTTGCGAGCGGCGCCACTAGCCAAAGACCTGTTTTCAGCTCTGTTTGTGCACAATCCCCGCTTCTGGGAAATTGTGCCTAGAGACTTTGTTTCGAAAAAGTTTGTTTTAGGAACAGAAGATTTAGTTTTGCCGCGTCCCAGTAAGCGTATTTTCGTAATATTTTGTAAATCAAGCTGTGTATGTTCATTCTGTAAATAAATTACAATTTATTTTATATCTTGCTTTGCTCAATCAAATGATCTGGGTAATTTAGTGTTAAGAGTGCTGTCCTCCCATGACAGGGTGTAAGAGAGGGAGGGGGAAAGGTGAGGTGTAAGTGACAGCGAGCTGAGTGTGTGAGAGAGGGAGGGGGAGTGGTGAGATGTTAGAGGGACGGGGAGAGGTAGGGGTGTAAGAGAGGGTGGGAAGGCGCGGTGGGGGTTTAAAGGAGAGGGGAGAAAAAGATCAGGGGTGTGAGTGGGAGAGGGGAGTGAGAGAGGAGGAGAAAGAGAGAAAGAGAGGGGGAGTGTGAGAGCTGGAGGTGGGGGTGTGGGAGTGTGATAAGGGGAGAGATGGGGATGTGAGAGGGGAAGAAGTGGGTGCACTATTATCGATGGATTCAGTTTTTAGTCTGTAATGGAAAACATGGCTCCGCAGTACACTCAGACCCCCCCTCTTTGAAATCCTAGTTGGTAAAATGTGCCTCCCCTTCCCTTAGCCCATTCTTATTGCTGGCATCTACCGCCTCCCCACTACAATCCCTGGCTGATATCACAATTTCTGGACACAATTTTGTCTCTGAATCGGAAGAGTGAGCTGTTAGTTCTTGGGGATTTCAACCTCAAGTGGCTTGATCCTAAAAACAACAGAATCACAAGCTCCCCGCCAATCTGAACAAGCTCCTCACCCTACCACACGCAGCTCTTATCATCTGAGATCTGACTCCAAAGGACTGTTCACGGTTCAAAGTATCCGGCCGTTCCTCCTTCTCTTACCGTGCACCCCAAAACTGGAACAGAATGCCAGAGACTCTCACATCCACCACCAGTTTAAGTTCTTTCAAATCTAAGGCTGTCTCACATTTTAATCTGGTCTGTAACTGTTACATACGTCTATAATATATATTATCTGTAACTGTTACATACGCCTATAACATATATTATCTGTAACTGTTACATACGCCTATAACATATATTATCGTAACTGTTACATACGCCCATAATATATATTATCTGTAACTGTTACACACGCCTATAATATATATTATCTGTAACTGTTACACACGCCTATAATATATATTATCTGTAACTGTGCATGCAATTTCTCTATATATAATGTATACCCCAGATCAATGAGTGTAACCATGTATTGTCATTATAACTCTGTGCCCAGGACATACGTGAAAAGGAGAGGTAACTCTCACTTGCTTTCTGGTAAAACATTCTATAAATAAAAATAATACTGCAACCCGGCGAAGCCGGGTACTTTAGCTAGTTAAAAATAAACCTATACTGTTCATCTGTTAGATTTAACGCATGAACATTGTTGCCAGGCACTGCAATCTACTGAACTTACCCACCATCAAGGCCAGGCCCTGCCATCTACTGAACGTACCCACCATCAAGGCCAGGCCCTGCCATCTACTGCAGTTATTATTTCCTGTGTTGCATCATCTCTTTTTGTAAATCACTGAGTGTACTGTGGGCGCTATATAAATAAAGATATATATACACATGCATAAACATGTCAGAGCTATGTGTTGATGTCAGCCCTCGGTCGCGTGAGAACGAGAGGTAACTCTCACTGTATTACTGCCTGTAACACATGTTATAACTCTGTGCCCAGGACATGCATGAGAACGAGAGGTAACTCTCACTGTATTACTGCCTGTAACACATGTTATAACTCTGTGCCCAGGACATGCGTGAGAACGAGCGGTAACTCTCACTGTATTACTGCCTGTAACACGTTATAACTCTGTGCCCAGGACATGCGTGAGAACGAGAGGTAACTCTCACTTGCTTTCTGGTAACACATTCTATAAATAAAAATAATACTGCAACCCAGCAAAGCCGGGTACTTTAGCTAGTTAAAAATAAATGTATACTGTACATATATTATTATTGAAGTATTTTACTTTATACTTTTCAGCATATATGTTTTGTCAATTGGATGTAGCATTGGGCACCCCCTGTCTCTTGTTGTATACTGTACATCTGTCAGATATAACGCATGAACATTGTTGCCAGGCACTGCCATATACTGAACTTACCCACCATCAAGGCCAGGCCCTGCCTTCAACTGAACGTACCCACCATCAAGGCCAGGCCCTGCCGTCGACTGCAGTTATTTCCTGTGTGGCATTGTCTTTTTTGTAAAGCGCTGAATGAACTGTGGGCGCTATATAAATAAAGATATATACACATACATAAACATGTCAGAGCTATAGGTTAATGGAGGGACTGAATATAAATATTATTATGTGTATGATGATATTGCCGGGTCGGAGAGTTACAGAACAGAGGTGCAGCAATAAGATATCGTACATCCCAAAGTGCTTCATACAGGAAGGAATCGGATGCTCGTGTGAGCTGGTTACTGTAACGATTGTCTCGTGGTCTTCTCTTCCCAGGGAACTTTCTACCCCTGGGCAGTAAAGTAAAATGGCAGACGGGATTTGAGGCCATGATGCAGACACTGCTGGAATCAGAGAGGGATGGACGTTGCACTGATTTAATAGCTCCAGTATTAGTGTACAGGTAATCATTAACCAAAAGCTTCAGTAATACTCTGACGGAGCTGGTATTATAGAGGACAAAGAAAAAATAATTTTGCCATCCGGGGGTTAAAATGTAAAGGAGGATGAAGGGGGCATTTAGGGGTTAATTTGTTATAGAGAAACAAACTGAGAGATAGGCTGAGTCTCCCACCCTGTTGTAATACACAGCCTCTCCTTGTATGCAGTATACTTTATACTGGATAACCCCACTTTGTGTTGTTTTGCAGTGCGGAGAGGGGGATAGCAGATGATGAAGAATTTGCCATACTTAAAGAATTGCTTCTCAAAGCCCGAAACATAACCGGTAATTATTGTAACTGTGACTTTGTATAGAAAGGTTATAATATTCTCAAAAGTACTAGAGATGGAAACTTAATCTCAAAAGTATAAGAAATGTCAAAACACCTTATAATATAAAGCCAACTAACAAGTCCTCACGTTACTCTCATAACAACTCCCCAACTCATTTATCACCACATATCTCTCCTTTCTTCCCCACTTCTCAGTTCACAGGAATTCCTTTCTTACCTGCGCCCTCTGACACCACACAGCTATACACCCTGCACTAAAACACACCCCTACAAATCATCCTCTTTCTATGCATGCTTCCCCTCCCTGCTTCTGGGGATAACTCTCCCAATCCTGGTCCCTGTCTTATTTCTGTATGCTCCCATCCTTGCCTCCCACATGCAACTTCTACTCCTTCTGGTGTTAACTCCTCCAACCTCATACCCATCCCCTGCCACGCTCCCTCCCCTCTCCCTTTCTCCTGTGCCCTTTGGAATGCTCGCTCCCTCTCTAACAAGTTCCTCTCTGTGCATGACTTCTTTCTCTCTCACTCTCTGCTCCTATTTGCTATAACTGAGACCTGGCTCACTCAGTTTGACTCTGCTCTGGAAGCTGCCCTCTCCCACGGTGGCCTTTCCTTCTCCCACACTCCGCGCCCTGATGGCAGGGGTGGAGCTCCTGCCCTCCTCTTTCTGCCGTTACAAACCCTTCCTATTCCCCCTTCTCTTGCTTTTCGCTCCTTTGAGGTTCACACTGTCCAGATCTTCTCTCCTCTCCATGTGGCGGTCATCTATCGCCCACCTACCTCTACTCATCCCCCTTCTGCCTTTCTCTCTTACTTTGAATCCTGGCTCTCTTTCTTTCTCTCCTCAGACTCCCCTGTTCTTCTCTTTGGGGACTTCAATTGCCACATTGATGACCCCTCTCTCCCTTGGGTTGGGCTTCCCGCTTTCTTTCTCTAACCTCTTCTTTTGGCCTTCAACAGTGGACTGCAGCCAGCACCCACAAGGATGGCCACTACTTAGACCTGGTTTTCACTAAAAACTTCTCTCTCTCTCTGATTTCTCCATTTCCCCCTTTCCTTTCTCTGACCATCCTTTCATCTCATTCTCTCTATCTCGTTTCTCCCCTTCTCCACCTCCACCTACCCCCGGGTTCTGCAGAAACCTGCGCTCTATTCACTTACCTGACTTTGAGCCCACTTTACACTCCTCCCTCTCCTCTCTCAGCTCTGCTACAGACCCTGACAACCTGGTCAGGAACTACATCTCTGCCTTGTCCTCCTCTCTTGATCTACATGCCCCGCTTTCTCTCTGCCGCACTTGCCCTTCTCACCCTAGACCCTGGCTAAATTCCCACATGCGCATGCTGCATTCCTCCACTCATTCCCCTGAATGCCTCTGGAGGAAATCTCCTACTTTCGCAGACTTCCTTCACTACAAATTTATGCTATCCTGTTTCAACTCTGCCCTCTCGCAAGCTAAACAAGTCTACTTTTCTTCACTAATCAACATGCACAAGTCTAACCCACGTCGACTGTTCTCTGTCTTTGATACTCTACTCCTTCCTCCATCTCTGCTCAGGACTTTGCTATTTTAAGGAAAAGGTGGAATCCATACGTCAGAACATCCCCTCTGTTTCTTCCTCCCATCCTACACCTTTTCCTAACTCTCCTCCTGCCTTCCTTGACTCTTTTTCCACTTTCTCAGAGGAGGATGTGTCGCTGTTGATCGCCTCTTCTCCCTCTACCACTTGCCCTCTTGACCCCATTCCCTCCCATCTCCTAAAACCTCTTGCTCCTACTATAATCCCTATGCTCACACACATTTTTAACTCCTCCCTCTGCTCTGGAACCTTTCCATCTTCCTTCAAACATGCAACAGTCATACCATTATTCAAAAACAGCAAGCTTGACCCTACCTGTCTTTGTAACTATCGACCTGTCTCCCTCCTGCCTTTTGCCTCTAAACTCCTTGAACGTCTTGTATTCTCTCGCTTGCTCCATTTTCTCAACACCTATTCTCTCCTAGACCCTTTACAATCTGGCTTCCGCACTGCTCACTCCACCGAAACAGCCCTCACTAAAATAACTGACGACCTCCATGCTGCCAAAGACTGAGGTCATTACACTCTGCTCATATTACTCGACCTCTCAGCAGCATTTGACACAGCACCCTCTTCTCCTTCACATTCTCCATACTCTTGGTATTCGGAACAAAGCTCTATCCTGGATCTCATGCTACCTCTCCCATTGTACTTTCAGTGTCTCATCTGCTAACACCTCCTCCTCCTCTATTGATTTCTCTGTGGGTGTACCCCAGGACTCTGTCCTGGAACCTCTTCTATTTTCTCTGTACACACTCTCTCTAGGTGACCTAATAACGTCTTTTGGGTTTAGTTATCACCTCTATGCTGATGACACACAAATATACTATTCAACACCCGACCTTACACCTGCTGTACAGACCTGAATGTCTCTCTGCGATAACATCCTGGATGGCCCTCCGCCGCCTTAAACTCAACATGGCTAAAACAGAGCTCCTCATACTTCCTCCCAAACCTGGCCCTACTACCTCCTTCCACATTACTGTTGGAACTACGATCATTCACCCAGTAGCCAAAGCACGCTGCCTAGGGGTCACACTCGATTCCTCTCTCACATTCTCCTCTCACATTCAAAACATTTCTAAAACCTGTCGCTTTTTCCTCCGCAATATAACTAAGATACGCCCTTTCCTCTGTTGCTCGACTGCTAAAACTCTGACTCAGGCCCTCATTCTCTCCCGTCTTGATTACTGTAACCTCCTGCTGTCCGGCCTTCCTGCCTCTCACCTGTCTCCCCTACAATCTATCCTAAACGCTGCTGCCAGAATCACTGTACTCTTTCCTAGATCTGTCTCAGCATCTCCCCTCATGAAATCCCTCTCCTGGCTTCCGATCAAATCCCGCATCTCACACTCCATTCTTCTCCTCACTTTTAAAGCTTTACACTCCTCTGCCCCTCCTTACATCTCAGCCCTAATTTCTCGTTATGCACCATCCAGACTCTTGCGTTCTTCTCAAGGATGTCTTCTTTCTACCCCCTTTGTATCTAAAGCCCTCTCCCGCCTTAAACCTTTCTCACTGGCTGCCCCACACCTCTGGAATGCCCTTCCCCTCAGTACCCGACTAGCACCCTTTCTATCCACCTTAAGACACACTTGCTTAAAGAAGCATATGAATAGCACTGTGGATATTCTGAACACATGACACATAAAGCTTGGCCCCCTGCAGACGCACTTACCAGAACTCCCTCCTACTGTCTCTGTACGTTCTCCCGACCTACCAATTAGAGTGTAAGCTCCTCGGGGCAGGGACTCCTCTTCCTTAATGTTACTTTTATGTCTAAAGCACTTATTCCCATGATCTGTTATTTATATTATCTGTTATTTATTTGATTACCACGTGTATTACTACTGTGAAGCGCTAAGTACATTAATGGCGCTATATAAATAAAGACAATACAATACACAGGGAATAGCACTATGCTGAATAAGGGGCATACTGTACTATACCATACTGTACTATCCTGTACTATATGTAGCAAGGGTCGCCCATGGAGAACTGCTCCAAAAACCGGTGCAAATGGCGATAATGTAACGACGTTTATCCTGAGTTGGAGTAATCACCTGAACACCGAAACTGGATTCAGGGTACCTGGGCATTACTTGGGCGGTGTCCCTTTATACTAGGGCCCCTGTGTAGTGTGTGGGGATATACATTAACCCATCATGTCCCGTGTAGGTTGGGGGTATACATTAACCCCTTGTGTCCCCATTTTTACCGGAGCAATGTGCTTTAGTGTATCCGAGAATCTTACCTGATTCCTGGGTACACCCTTGGGGAATCCTGTAACGCCGGCACCCCGATACATAGCAACGTTCTGCAACCAGTTTCTCCGTCAAACCCACCCTGGAACTAAACATCCCCTGGTCCCAGCACACCCAGACAGGCAAAAACACACAAAATCTTTATTGTCGTACAGCTTCACATGTTACTTCACAGTGCATAGGCAACACTTGGGCACAAGAGCTGGCACTCTGGGGACCCCAAACGGGGCTTTTATTTTATTTTGCAATGTGATGTTTTCATGTAGAGATTTGCTGTTTTTATTATATATACACACATATATATATATAGCCCTGGTAAGTTTAGGGGATATATTTCTATCCTCCTCCTGGCAGTAATCCCTGTTAAGGGCAGGTTGCCAGAAGTTATCATGGGTTTTCCCCCCACATAAAGCCCTTGCCCTGAGATGGTGAAGGTAGTAACCTGACTCTGTGTCCAATCAAGAGACACAGGGGCGGTGCCTGTTGAACCTATCATTAGAGCAGTGCACTTCCTATTTAGTTCAGTTAGTACAGTTCGGAGAGGGTTAGTAGTTCAGTTCAGTGTGTGAGAGAGGAAGGAGGAGTAGAGCTGATAGATAGTATAGGTGGACCAAATACCTCTTACCCTGCTTAGGAGGAGGAGGAGGAGGAGGAGGAGGAGGAGGAGGAGGAGGAGGAGAGGGAAGAGCTAGCCCCACTCTGGATGGCCCTAGGTCCAGAGTGGAGACAGGGACATCCTGAAGGAGGACAGCTGTCTGGCTGCATACTGACTGATTATTGCTTCACAGCAGCAGCAGTGATCAGTAAAGAGTGTTACTTAAAGAGACAGAGTGTGGAGACTGGAATCTCTCATCCCTGGGATTCTGTGGTAGGGATTCCACCCCATATCCCTGGGGCTTACTACATATGGAGGCGCTGTACCACTGAGGAGAACGAAGGCATCCACCCCAGAAACCTGTCCTGGTTCCCCCATGTCACCGCGGGAAGCTCAGGCCCTCCTGTTGCCAGTAGGTATGCACCACACTCGGACATGTAGCCAGACCTTGAGACACCCTAGGGGACCCGATGTGAGGTTAGGGGGTGGGGGGGTCCATGGGCTACATATATATGTATATACATACACCATATACATGTAACGGTGTTTCCCTATGTGCCCTTCTGATCCTGACCCCTAGGTAAGAAACTAACCCAATTACATGTCTGTGTAGTGTGGTGCACCTGCTGGCAACAGGACTCCTGAGTCTCCCGCTGGATGGTAATGGGGATATTCACCATGACAGGCATCTGAGGTAGTGTGCTGAGTCTTACTCACATATGGTATAGCGCCTCCACCCCATCAGGGTCCCTACAGCAGCAGGGAGGAGATTCTGACGGGGAACTCCTTTGTGCATCTTCCCCCCGAATAACTCCACTGACAGGCAGGAAGGGTCTTTTCATGGGCATCTTTATTGGCATGTCCAGTGGCAGACTGCCCATCACTGCGGCCGACACTTAGCCGCACATCTTGTAGGGGACCTCCATTCAGAAGGTTCCTCCTGTCTCCTAATCAGCTTGGTTATTCCACCTCTCCCCTAAGGGAGACCACCATCTGTGCCAGGTCCCTGGACACCGTGTGTAATCAGCTTGTCACTTGACTCTCTGACAGACAGACTTGAACTGCTGCAGACACTTTACTCAGGAACAACAGAACTTCACTAGACTAACTAACTTTAGGCAGTGCTGTGCATTATATAAGCTTCCAGAAAGACACACCTCTGTGTCACTAACAGTGGACACAAAGCATGCTGTCACTTCCTTTGCTACATATGACACTTCACAAGGGTTTGAGGGCAAACCTCCATGATCAGTACTGGCAACCCTGCCTTCTTACCAGGATTACTGCCAGCATGAGAGAGATCTGTACACCAATTTTACACATGGCTACATACACATACATATATTGTGAAAGCTGTAAAAATGTTACAACAAACATTCAGTTATCAAATGAGTTTATTCAGTGTACACAGAAGAAAGCTTCTATAAAAAAGCTCTCTAACAGGTAATATGGTATAAGATACATTTATACCCTAAAATCTAAAGCATACGTCCCTTTATGAGGTGGCTTGTGCGTCATAAAAATAACGTAATTATATAATAAAGAAACAAAATGAATATATGTAAATCAGCAAAAATCATTACACCAGCTTCAGTAACCTTTCCTCTACATAATTATTGATACTTTGTTTCAGGGTTACAAAGTGAGAAACTGTGCTTATCTCAGACTAGCTATTTCTACCAAGGTTTCTCATCATTTGCAGCTGTAAAAGATACAAAGAATCCACTGAGAGCCCAACAACTTCTCTGTTTTCTCACTTTCACACAGACAAGCTTCACAGAAACCAGCACATTACAAAATGGAAGACAGACACAGCTCATAACAAACTGAATGACAAACAAAATTTATGGCAAACAAGAATAGTCTGCCAAAATGGCTGCTGAGATTTCAGTGCTGTTTACGTTAGTCCCCCTTAATGTCCAATTTTCTCAACATTCTTAATATATATATATATATATATATATATATATATATATATATATATATATATAAAGATAACAGCAGGCACTTCAAAGGCTCCAAGGAAATAGGTGCTTGTTCAACAAAAATAACAGGAAACCAGGTGTCCCACCAAGGAGACAAAAAACAGCACTCAAGGTATATTGCAAAAGTGTATTTGAAAAAAAGCAGGCACATATAAAACCAACGTTTCGGTCCTGTATAGGACCTTCCTCAGGGGCGTGCTGGAGAACACTGCCCAAGGAAAACATATATACCCATCACCCACCTGTGTGCATAATCAAGAACCAGCTGATTGTAATTAAAAATGGGAGTACTGTAGGCGCATGGGAGCCCTGTCATCACTGTGCAGCAGCTCAGCCTCACCACTCCTCTGTTTACACTTAGCTATCAATGCCAGACACACCGCACATGTGCGCCTGCGGGTGGAGCCAGTGAGCACACCAGTCATTCTAAGGCATCCCCCGTTGCCATGGCGACGCAACTAAAGCGTCTGTAACCATGGGAGTGAAGGCAGAAGCAGACTGCAATAGGGAGCAGGGGCACTGAGCCGTGTGAACATGATGACGTCACATCACCAGCAGCAACAGGTCCTGTAACCAAAATGAAAGTGCAGTATTAAAAACACATGAAGAGGTGAAAATATATACTCCAGATGCACAGTATTACTAAAAATCACTATCAATAGTGCAACAATAATAAATATACTAATATCACTCTAACATGCTACCAAGAGAAATGAATAGTGAATGCAGATTTGCTTGTAAGAGTTTGAAAAAGCAGACATAAAGGAAAGGAAGGAACAGGAAGGGGGAGTGGAGGGAAAGGGGGATGGGAGGGAAAGGGGGAGGGGAAAGGGGAAGATCGTCGTTCGCGCGCTTCCAGAGCGCATGCGCGACCTCTTCCTTTGATTAGTGACCTCGCAACATTGCGTAACAACATGGCGGCGCCCTGTACTAGCTTGCCGTCGCGGAACCCGCCGTACAAGTGCATACATATACGGTGTCTTAACACATCCTTACATTCTCCCCTCCCCAGAATCCAACGTCCCCGCTTGGCTACACTACATAACATATATACAAATAACGCATCACAGTACATCCCTTCGGTCCTATATTAAATTGCACATTTCATTGAACATTACCACTACTGAATGCATTCTATGGCGAGCCCACTGCTGAGCCTCATAATGGGGTGCCCCGAATTGATCATAAGCCATCCTCATTGGAGGTTGACTAGTTCTTTGGCTTCGGCGAGGTTGTTCTTCAGCTACCTCCTCTGAGGAGTAACCAGTCTCAACTGGCCTTTCCATTTCTGCCCTTGAGGGGTTCCTCAGATCTACAAAGTCTCTCTGTGGTACAAAGCACGGGCTCTGCGGGTCTAATGGCTGGCTCATTGGAGTCAGTGTGTCTGTCATTGGACCAAGGGGCCCTTTACCCGTGGCTCCTTCGGGAGATGCCCCCGCGGCCGGAAGGCCCCTTTGAGAGGTTCCCTCCATAGGATTCTCAGAGGTGGCATTTATTACAGTCTCTAGGCCATCCTCTGTGTTTTCAGTTTCTCCATCAATTGAGACAGTGGGTACCTCCAATTCATTGTCCCCTACTTGAGGTATGGGGAGTAGATGATTCCTATGCCACACCTTTACCCGGCCTTCGGAGTCCTTGATGCGGTATACCGGGAGGCCAGGCATCTGTGATTCTACCTCATACACCCCTTCTCTCCATCGATCAGCCAGTTTATGCTTTCCGGGAATGCCTAGATTACGAAGGAGAACAGCATCCCCCGGGCGGATTTCCTTATGTCGCACTTTGTGGTCATAGCGTCTCTTGTTACCCGCATTTAGTTGTGCCGCCGCCCTTTCAGGCAATTTATAGGCCTGCTGCAGACTGTCCTGCAACCTCTGTACATAACGAAAGTGCGTTCTGTTGGATACCCCATCGGTAGATATCTGCAGTCGCACATCCACAGGTAATCGGGCTTCTCTCCCGAACATTAAGAAGTACGGCGTATACCCGGTAGACTCATGTCGGGTGCAGTTATAAGCATGCACCAACGTCTCTACATGCTTGCTCCATTCTGTCTTCTGGGAGCCTTTTAATGTCCCCGGCATGTCCAGCAGTGTTCGGTTGAACCGTTCGGGCATAGCATCCCCCTCTGGGTGGTACGGAGTGGTCCGTGACTTAGCTATGTTTAGCAACTTTAGCAGTTCCTTAATGAGAGTACTCTCGAAATCCCTGCCTTGATCAGAGTGGAGTCGGTTCGGTAATCCATAATGAATGAAGTATTTTTCCCACAAGACTCTGGCCACTGTCACCGCCCGTTGATCTTTGGTAGGGAACGCTTGTGTGTACCTTGTATAGTGGTCTGTAATCACTAGTACGTTACCGATGCCCCGGGTGTCGGGCTCGATACACAAGAAATCCATGCACACCAAATCCATAGGACCGGAGCTTTTCAGATGGGCCATGGGGGCCGCTCGTGTGGGGAGCGTTTTCCTCTGTATACAGCGGATACACCTTCAGCAATGCATTTCCACTGACTCTCTCATTTGTGGCCAATAGAACCGATCCCGAAGTAACCCAAATGTCTTGTCAACGCCCAGATGGCAATGATCATCGTGAAGGGCCCGGAGGACCATATTTCTCAGGCTTTCAGGCAAGAATAGTTGTCGTCGATCGGGATGATTGTGATATGGAATGACCCGGTACAATAGGCAATTGTCCAGTTCGAACTTCCCGAACTCATTCAACAGTAGCTTCACCAATTCTCTGGGGGCAATTCAATTCTCTCCAATTCTTCTATCTTAAGGATAGAAGGGTTCTCTTGCTGCAGAGCTTGGCAAGCTAGTTCCACCACTGGATCTTGTATCTGGTGTTGCACTAATTCTTTCCAGGAAATGATTTTATCCTCGGTAAGGTTCATCCCTTCCCGACTTCGGTAGGCCCGGGGAATGGCTCGGGATTGGCACCCTAATGAATCAGCTACTCTTAGCTCTGAGAACGCCACCTGATCGTTAACCACTGCAGCTAATGAACATAGAGCATGAATGCCAGGCCCCGGAATTTCCTCCCATACTTCCTCATCCGTGGTGGGTTGAAGCCCCGGCCTCCGTGACAGAGCATCGGCCCCCACGTTGGTGGGCCCGGGTTTATACTTGAGGTTGAACCGGTAGTTGGCCAGTGCCGCCAGCCACCAGTGTCCGGTTGCATCTAATTTGGCGGACGTGTTAATGTAGGTCATTGGGTTATTGTCTGTCCGCACCTCAAACTGTACTCCATACAAGTAGTCGTGTAACTTGTCCACTACCGCCCATTTGAGTGCCAAGAACTCTAGTTTGTGGACAGGATAGTTCTGTTCACTTGGGGTCAAGCTTCGACTCGCGTACGCCACGGGGCGGAGCCCTGTGTCGTGTTTCTGGTGCAGCACTGCTCCCAGTCCGCTAAAACTGGCATCCACGTGTAGCACGTATTCACGGTCAGGATCAGCATAGGCCAGTACTGGGGCCTGTGTGAGACTGGCTTTCAATTTCAGGAACGCTTGTTCACAAGCAGGGGTCCACTTTTCTCCAAAAGGCGTTTGTGCCGTGACCTTTTTCCGGCCCGTATCCTCAGGATAAATCTTTAAAAGGTTATTCAGTAGTTTGGCTTTACTTGAGTAGCCCTCCACGAAACGCCGGTAATAGCCACAGAACCCCAAAAAGGATCGCAGTTCTTGGACGTTGCTGGGCCTGGGCCAATTCACTACAGCCTCTATCTTCCCTGGGTCGGTGGAAACCCCTTCAGCGGACACAATGTGGCCCACTTATGTCACGAACGGGCAACAAAACTTGCATTTGTCCAGGGACAGTTTGAGAACCTCTTTCTGAAGTCGATCCAACACCTTCATCAACCGTTCCTCGTGCTCCTCCAAGGTTTTCCCGAACACTATAATGTCATCCAAGTACACTAGGCTTTCCTGTGGGTTCATGTCTCCCATGGTCCTTTCCATCAACCTCTGAAAGGTGGCCGGGGCTCCGCAGATCCCTTGTGGCATGCGGGTGAACTGGTAGAACCCTAATGGACAGATGAAGGCCGTCTTCTCCTGGTCTTCCAGATCCATTGGCACTTGATAGTATCCTGACCTCAAATCGAGTACACTGAACCATTTACTGCACCGACACACTTTATTCGAGCAAATACCCGGTATGTACCTGGCAGATACCTGGAATGCGCCACTCCTAACCTCTGACAAGCCCCGTTGCATTTGCCTTCCCAGCCTGGGTTCATGCCTGGCTGATGGGCGGCTGATCTGTTAAATGATAATGATTAGGATTTAATAGGCTGCAATGCTTCGCGTGTCTACCAGATGGCATAAATTCATGAATTGTAATGCAGTTTATATATATATACTGTGCAGTATTGCAGCCAGCGGGAATAAAATGCTTCAATCCCTGCTTGGAAAATAACTCAATGTACTCGGGCAGAAAACAGTCACAAACCTCAATACACCCGGGTATACCCGAATTCGTGGGACTAGCCAAGCTCGAATAAAGTGTGTCGCCAGTGTACTTCCCGTCAAAGCGTTCAGAAGGTCCTCAATGCGCGGCAGCGTGTACTGATCAGGCACCGTGCGGTTGTTCAGTGTTCTGTAGTCTACGCATAGACGTACCGTCCCATTCTTCTTACGGACTACCACGATGGGAGAGGCGTAAGGGCTGTGGGATCCTTGCACAATACCAGCTCCCTCCATTTCGGCTAGTAACCTCCTCACCAATTCCACGTCTCGGGGGGCTAAGCGGCGGGAGCGTTCCCGGAATGGGGTAGCGTCGCTCATCCGAATGGTATGTCGGGCACTGCGACTGCACCCCACATCCATATCACTCGTGGAGAACACTCCTCGTCGTTCTCTTAGCTGGGTCTGCAGTCTTTCTCTCCAGTCTTCCGTTAGTGGGGAATCTCCGAAGTCAAAACCCAACAGAGGGTCTGTAGCAGGGGTAGTGTCCGCGGGCCGTCCCTTCAAGGCCTTCTTTTCGGGTATTACTGGGTATATTCTACCCAGTGGCTGTCGACGATCAATGCTCATGGGATACGGAGAGATATTCTGCACATACAGTACACCCAGGTTCTGTTCGGAATTTTCCCCGGCCATTTCTTTACAGAGGCTAATATCTCATAGCCCAGCCGCTGTTCATCTTGTGTCACGCTTTCCAAGGAGAAAAACTGATCCTCCGGACGTCTATCCGGGTAGTGGCAGGCCGCGATCATCATTCTTCCTTCTCCGGGAGGGATCTGAGTCAGTCCCCACTCTTCACTGTATAGCATCCCATGCTCCTCTTCAGTCCCTATTTTACCGCAAGCCTCTTGTAGTACTGGACACGTAGCGAGGGCTAGCAGCGGGGCCTCGCCCGCTTCCTGCAAGTACATGCGGATCACTGCGCGCACAATGTCGGTGTTGGTCCCCATGATTATCGGAGCGCTGGGGTGATCTTGAGGTTCGGGACACACTAAGGCTTCCACTTCCATGGGGTGGTGTTTACCAGTGTTCAGCTGGGGAATGTCCAAATGTACCTTCACCACTCCATCGATGGGATAATCTTCGTGACTCAACCCTCTCAACCGTAAGGAATCAGCGGATAACAACGGCAGCCGGTGTGTGTTGATCATAGAAGGGCCGATACACTATGGTCACCTGGGACCCCGTGTCCATCAATGCCGAGGCGTAGATACCTTCAATGACTACCCGAACGATGGCAGTGGGTCCGATTCGATTGTTCGTGGAGGGCTGGGCTCTGGCTCCGCCGTCCTGGGGAGTACACGGCATCGATTGAGCCGGCCGAGACGCCGTTCTCCGTAGGGAGGGGCAGCGGGCCCGAAGGTGTCCCATCTTCCCGCAAGCATAACACTGGATTTGACTGAGGTAGGTATCATTTCGCCCGGGCGGTGAGTTTCGCCCTGACATAGGGCGAGGCTGGGCAGCTGTCGGCGCCTCTCTCGGATGCTTCGGCTTTTGGTTCCGACTTTTTGATGTCCTTGCTCCCGCCCGATGCCTTCTTACCTGGGGTTAAGTCACGCCCCAACAGCACAGTCTCGTGCGCTTGGACTCGGTCCATTAGGTCATTGAACGTCAAGGCCTGTCCGGGTATTAGGCAGCCAGTGACACGTATGGACACCAGATGCAGGGGCAGGAGCCCCCTTAGTAGCTGGGTAGTGCGCAGTCCGTCGGCATCCACCTTCGGTACCACGCCCTTTCTCACTAGAGTCCACAGGTCCAGATGCAGACGTCTAAGGAAGTCGGACACCATCTCTCCCTCTTTCTGAGTCAGGGCATGAAATTTGGCCATCAGGGCAAAAGCATCCAGAGGGGCTCCGTAGGTCTTGGTAAGACAGTAAATGAGGTCCGCCGCATCAGCATCCGGGTGGTCGTCCCAGTAGTAGTGCACCATGTGGGATGCTGGGGGTCGCAGACACTCAACGATACGCTGTCTCTGGACGGCATCCGTGCAGGACCACTCAGGCAGTACCTGTTCCGTGTGATCCAGCCACTCTTCTATTCCAACTTCTCCTTGAGGTGTTGGTTTATCACCCGAGAATGCCTTTAACTTCCGGTATTGGAGGGACTGGGTGGAGTGGTGAATGGCTTCGGCGAGCACCGGAATAGAGGCATTGTCCAGTAGGCTACCTCCAGCTGAGGGGTAGGCGTCTAATCTTGACATACTGAGTCTATTTAGTGCGGGCCTCAGGGCGGAGGGGGTAAATGAAGTGCCCAGGCCCATTGCGGCAGGCCATCGAGGGTTCAAACTACTTTCAGGGGTGCGGTCAGGGCCACTAGCAACGGCACCTAACGCGGGGAGATACCCCCTCTGTGGGGTGGAAGCGGCAGTGTACGCCAGGAGCCTCAGGTAGCAATAGTATCCGGGGCAGAGCTTCGGGGCATATATCCTGTTCAGTGACATATAAGATTCTGCGCCACATCTGGTCCTGGTCGTAAAAGTGATCTCGCACTCGGGCAGTGTCCATGAGTGGAAGTTTCCTGACATGGTCAGTCACAGTGCCTAGGGAGATAGCGGCGGGGACATGTCCCAGGCCGAAAACACGGGTCAGGGGAACTTCATGCTGCTGGGCCCACTTGCGCACCTCGAGCGGTGAGGGCACAAACATGATGTGTAAAACTCATTGCACAATTGAGAAAAAAATGTATGGGGCACCCCAGGTCTAAGATCTCAGCAGCGCCTCCAAATGTAGCCCTTTTTCTGGCACCTTCCAAAGGAACTACTAGTGCTGTACACAACCTGTAGGTTCAGAAGATCTGGGCCTCCGCTAGCAGGGAGCCTGGGGTAACGATTCTAGTGCAGCGCCTCCACTTACCCAGGATCCCCATTATGCAAGATTTACCCTGGGCAAGAAACATAACATACATTGCGTGTGCAACCAAGCTTTACTGTGATTATGCTGTGGTATCTCACTATTCACATAACATGCACATATATCATAACATTGACATCACTCACAACACCTAACACATTATAACAACTGGCTCTTATACTATAGTGGCTCGGCCACACCTCGAGGGGAATATCGTCCTGTACAACCGTGGCTCCGCCACGCTCTCATAGAGTATGTCCTTGTGAATATTAAGTAGGATAGGTTCTATCCGCTAGCCACTTGCTAGTGTCTTATCAAAGTTACTCCTAAGGCGGGATCAGCGCCTGATGACCGGTGTCGGTGCACTTGCTGTTTACAAAGTACCTTACGGTCATGGCGGTGACCGGCACCTCTTCTCAAAGGGTCTATCGCATCCAACCCTTGACCTTCCGATATCGCGCGGCTCCACCGTCTGAGCCCAGACAGCAGTATCCGGCCACAACTCCGTGCGCTTGATTCCTATCTAAGGTGACAATTGCTTTCCACTACGGGCGTCCCTGCAGTACCGCAACCTACGGTGACTCAGGGAATGCTCCTATGGACCTGGGGGTAGTATCTGGCCTATGCAGGCGGGTCACGGACCCTCTGCACTCGCACTACCGCTTGCAGCACTGTCCCGCTCTCATCTGCTAGCGTGGTCTCTCCCCCACGCTTCCTGTTCTCCTCCCCTCCAAACCCAGCCCTTCCATTGGCTCCTAGCGTCAGCTGACTCCTCCGGGGTTCGCGGGGGTTATAGTTCATTACAGAGCCCTTCCTCATTGGCTCGTCGTTCGCGCGCTTCCAGAGCGCATGCGCGACCTCTTCCTTTGATTAGTGACCTCGCAACATTGCGTAACAACATGGCGGCGCCCTGTACTAGCTTGCCATCGCGGAACCCGCCGTACAAGTGCATACATATACGGTATCTTAACACATCCTTACATTCTCCCCTCCCCAGAATCCAACGTCCCCGCTTGGCTACACTACATAACATATATACAAATAACGCATCACAGTACATCCCTTCGGTCCTATATTAAATTGCACATTTCATTGAACATTACCACTACTGAATGCATTCTATGGCGAGCCCACTGCTGAGCCTCATAATGGGGTGCCCCGAATTGATCATAAGCCATCCTCATTGGAGGTTGACTAGTTCTTTGGCTTCGGCGAGGTTGTTCTTCAGCTACCTCCTCTGAGGAGTAACCAGTCTCAACTGGCCTTTCCATTTCTGCCCTTGAGGGGTTCCTCAGATCTACAAAGTCTCTCTGTGGTACAAAGCACGGGCTCTGCGGGTCTAATGGCTGGCTCATTGGAGTCAGTGTGTCTGTCATTGGACCAAGGGGCCCTTTACCCGTGGCTCCTTCGGGAGATGCCCCCGCGGCCGGAAGGCCCCTTTGAGAGGTTCCCTCCATAGGATTCTCAGAGGTGGCATTTATTACAGTCTCTAGGCCATCCTCTGTGTTTTCAGTTTCTCCATCAATTGAGACAGTGGGTACCTCCAATTCATTGTCCCCTACTTGAGGTATGGGGAGTAGATGATTCCTATGCCACACCTTTACCCGGCCTTCGGAGTCCTTGATGCGGTATACCGGGAGGCCAGGCATCTGTGATTCTACCTCATACACCCCTTCTCTCCATCGATCAGCCAGTTTATGCTTTCCGGGAATGCCTAGATTACGAAGGAGAACAGCATCCCCCGGGCGGATTTCCTTATGTCGCACTTTGTGGTCATAGCGTCTCTTGTTACCCGCATTTAGTTGTGCCGCCGCCCTTTCAGGCAATTTATAGGCCTGCTGCAGACTGTCCTGCAACCTCTGTACATAACGAAAGTGCGTTCTGTTGGATACCCCATCGGTAGATATCTGCAGTCGCACATCCACAGGTAATCGGGCTTCTCTCCCGAACATTAAGAAGTACGGCGTATACCCGGTAGACTCATGTCGGGTGCAGTTATAAGCATGCACCAACGTCTCTACATGCTTGCTCCATTCTGTCTTCTGGGAGCCTTTTAATGTCCCCGGCATGTCCAGCAGTGTTCGGTTGAACCGTTCGGGCATAGCATCCCCCTCTGGGTGGTACGGAGTGGTCCGTGACTTAGCTATGTTTAGCAACTTTAGCAGTTCCTTAATGAGAGTACTCTCGAAATCCCTGCCTTGATCAGAGTGGAGTCGGTTCGGTAATCCATAATGAATGAAGTATTTTTCCCACAAGACTCTGGCCACTGTCACCGCCCGTTGATCTTTGGTAGGGAACGCTTGTGTGTACCTTGTATAGTGGTCTGTAATCACTAGTACGTTACCGATGCCCCGGGTGTCGGGCTCGATACACAAGAAATCCATGCACACCAAATCCATAGGACCGGAGCTTTTCAGATGGGCCATGGGGGCCGCTCGTGTGGGGAGCGTTTTCCTCTGTATACAGCGGATACACCTTCCCCCCCCCCCGTGAGGCCTAACCACCCCACCCACTACCCACAAGGGAGGCCTACCCACATACCGATGGGGAAACACCCCCCCCCCCATCCCCAGTACCCACAATAAAAACAGTACAGTGACCCACAATAAACAGCATTATATTTATTAAATACATTACCCACCCCCTGTGCCCCCCCATAAATACAAGATTTATCCTTTTACATACAGGGTTCATAACGCAGCCCCACGCGAGTCCCCGGTGGGCTGGCGGGGCACCTGGACAGACCTACAGTTTACCAGCAGCCCTTTTTACACAGGTTCTGGAGGCCTGCTGGTGGATCCCGCCAGCACCATGGCCCCCAGGTGGTCTCCTTGGGTCACCGTGGGACACAATTGGGTCCCCACGGTAGGCCCGCGGATGTCTGGGAGCCGCGTGTCAGACCCACAGGTGTCTGCAGGGCCTCGGGTGGTTCCCTCAGGGGTCTGGGGAACTCACGGGTGCTCACTACGGGTCCGCGGTGCCCCCACAGAAGTGGGACCACACATCATCATCCCCGCACCTACGGGTCGGAGGTGCCCCCACAGAAGTGGGACCACACATCGTCATCCCCGCATGTGTCACCCGTGGAACCACCAGCCTGCTACCCTTGGGATACCCGAGAATACCCGCAGGTGGTCTCCAGAGGTCCCACGCAGAACCACGGAACCAACCCTGAATGTAAAAAAAATAAACCTGGCCTATACATTCAATACATACACCCTCCCCCCCAACACCTACAGTACAATAATGTGCAAAATAACTATTATAGTGATCTTAAAGTGAAAATAAGGCGCAAACAACTTAAATGTTGTGATTAAATATAAAGTGCAATGAAATACAATTAATCAATCAGTGCCAGTGTGTATATAATATTAAATAATAATATATAACCCTGCTCAAACCCTCTGGTGGGACCTGTTTCACGGGTTCCAAAAAGTCAGATATATTCTCAACAATCCAGGAGGAGCATATGTGAGGAAATAAAGAGAAAACAAAGAAAAACAAATATAAGTGTAGATGTATCAACAATAAGGTGGATGTAGATTCAAGTCTTGGCTCTATTGGTGTTCCTACTTACAAGAAGAGGAATAAACAAAAGCCTCTTGCAGATTGGGCTGCAACCCCCTTGGTGGTAGAGATGTGGGATACCTCTCCAGGCTTTAACCCTCAGTGGACCGGACCGGTATGTGAAGGAATGGGAGAAAAGCACTACATAGCGCGATCATGTGTGTAGAAAACTTTATAAAAATATATATATACAATGTGCACTTACAATGTGCTAGATAAAAACAAGCATTTTACACAATCATAGTGTGTTGTGGATTCGTCACCGGTCTCACCGCCTTCCCCTGGATACACCAGATGTCCCCGTCTGCAGTTCTAGATCGCAGCTTCACGCCAACCAGGAAGGATAGCTCACAGTGAAGCTGCGATCTAGATCAATTAGCAATTAGCAATCATTATTTGCATCCCTAAACAATTCACACCCCATCCCGAACAATGAAACAATTAACTAATTTACGCCTGGAGCAGAACAATTTAGCCTGTGAAAAAATATAAGTAAGTACCAACCAAAATACAACCTTTAAAACCAATGCTATCGCTGACCTGCCTCAAACACACAATACAATACCAAGGAATACATCTATCTAATTTTAAAATACTTTAAACTCACAATAAAGCATAGCAGCATAGACAAATTAATTTAAAACACATCAAATCAAGCTTTTAAAACAACATCATTTCTTACCCTGTATGTATATATCTCTCTAGACATATATACATACATACATACAGTGGCAAGAAATGATATAACACAAAAAAAAGCCCTAAACGCACACCAAGGGCCAAATACCCCCTTCACCCACCCCCGCTACCCACAATAAAGCGGGCACGGTGGGTTAACCCCTTCATTGCCTTAGCGGCTATACGCTATGGTAATGAAGCAGCATTTTTGTATTTTTAATAATATTGTGCAGGAGCAGGGGGTTCCCTGAGCATTAATTTCTGGCTCAGGGAACCCCCTGCTCACTGTACAATATTATTAAAAATACACAAATGCTGCTTTGTTACTGTAGCACATAGCCGCTAAGGTAAGGAACGAGTGTTTATTTATATATGTTTTTTATCACAGTGTAGATGTAGCTAGAGGGTCTCCGGAGCAGAACCGCGTTGGTTTAGTCCGGGACCCCTGCTCCCCGAGATACAGGCCCTTTAGGGGGTGCGGTATCCCTCTGCTTGTTTTACAGGTCGTAAGTCGTGATCGGGACCTGTAAACGCAGAGGGATACAGGCACCTTATAAAGGGGGCTGTATCTCGGGGAGCGGGGGCCCCGACCTGAAAACCAACGCGCTTCAGCTCCGGAGACCCCGCACATATTACACTATAAATAAAAAATATATTCAAATGTATTTATTTATAGTCATTTATTTATTATTTATTAGATTTATGTATTTATTTTTGGGCGGCCTGTGTGTGTGAGTTTTTTTTTATTGTGGGGTACGTGAGGGGGTGGGCGAAGGGGGTTATAGCCCCAACCGTGGTTGTTTAGGGCTTGCGGGGGGGTAGCGGGAGGGCTTAACCCCTTCATGACCGAGCGTATTAACTGTAAATACGGTCGTTGAAGGGGTTAAGGGCGGTATCCTCTGCTTTGCTTTACAGGTCGCGGTCACCTGAGTCGGACACTGTTTAAACGCCAAGAGGGATAACGGACCTTTATAAAGGGGTCTGTATGCGGAAGCAGTGGTCCCCAACTGAAACCAAACGCGGTTCAGCTCCGGAGACCCATGCACATCTACCTACTGAATAAAAATTGTTAACAGTATGTTTAGGGTGTATAGGGGACGGCTTTAAAGAAACAGTCGCAAATGCTCCCATGTGTTTTTACACGTATTGCAGATTGCACCGCGGGGGAAAAATGCTTAAAGTCACAGAGGGAAGAAGCAATAAACTCGGCGAAAACGATTAACAAAACGCACATCACAGGGATATACCCAAATTTGCTGTAGTATCACAACGGGTAATTCTGGTGTGAGTTCGCGCCAGAGGGTTCGAATAGAAGTGGGAGTTGAAGCCACTGTACAGTTGTATCTTACATTTTGTTATATTTGCTTGCTTGAGAAGGTTTTTTCACTTTTAACCCCTTCATGACCGTAGCAGTATTAACTGCTACGGTCGTGAAGGGGTTAAGTGCCGGTATCCCTCTGCTTGCTTTACAGGTCGCGGTCACGTGATCGGGACCTTTAAACGCAGAGGGATACCGGCACCTTATAAAGGGGTCTGTATCTCGGGAAGCAGGTGGTCCCCCAACCTGAAACCAACGCGGTTCAGCTCCGGAGACCCCCTGCACATCTACACTATGAATAAAAATGTACAGTACTGTATGTTAGGGGTTATAGGGGACGGCTTTAAAGACAACAGCTCGCAAATGCTCCCATGTGTTTTTACACGGTATTGCAGTATTGCAGCCAGCGGGAATAAAATGCTTAAATCACAGCCGGGAAAGTAACGCAATACACTCCGGCCGAAAACGATACAAAACCGAACATCACCGGGATATACCCAAATTTGCGGTACTAGCCGAGTTAGAATAAAGTTGGTCGCCACTGTACAGTTGTATTTACATTTGTATATTTGCTTTGCTGAGGAAGGTTTTTGTCACTTTTTTTACTCACCATAATTTAACTCAGTATGTTAAGCCCCATCCTTTTGCTTCTTTGCATAGCCAGTTAATCAACCCCACACTGATGAGACCCATAAAGATCGCTTCTCGGCCTTTTGGCTAAGATCAAGGGGAATGATCCTCTCGGCCTGCACAGCTATGACCAAATGCAGTACCATCCTATCTGGGGCTTCAGTAGGAAAGGTCTGTGGCAAGCATTTGGCCCTCTAGCTCGTTGAGAGGTGGTGTCCAGGCCCCGGACCACAGAACCTCTGAGCCTTCGGGCTAAGGGGGGATGGCATTGAACAACCAGCCCTTCGGGGCAGGGGTGCACCCGCACAACCCTTGAAAGAGGGGAGATGACGCGAACTCTTTGCCTGAAATCCATTTTTACATGGAACCCTTACAAGCTAATGCTCAGTGTTCACACAGCTTTTAAGCACTGCATGGGATTAAATGCAAAGCCAGTGAAACCACTTGCAGACAGCTGTTTCAACCTTTTGGATCTCATCAGTGTGAGGCTGATTGTACAGGCTCTGCAATTTTCAAGGCTGAGTATGTATGTATATGTATGTATGTATATGTATGTACGTATGTACATATATATATATATATATATATACATATATATTTATATATGTATATATATATATATACACACATATATATTACTTTATGTATGCTGTTTTATGTGTTTAATAATAGGCGAATAATCTATTATCCATATCTGGATAATAGTTATTTTGCACATTACTGTACTTTGTGTTGGGGGGGTGTATTTATTTAAATATAGGGCCATGTTTTTTTGTTTTACATACCGGGTTGGTACCTTAGGTCTGCGGGGAACTATGGAGACCACCTGAGGATTCCCAGACACCCACGGTACCACCTGCGGACCCACGGGGGACACCTGCGGAAAAGAACCGGGAGCCCCCAGCTGTGGGGGACCCAAGGACCCACAAGGACAACCCGAGGGCCCTAGACCCCGTGGTAACCACCCAAGGGCCCTCAGACACCGGTAGGGATGACTCAGGAACCCCCCGAGTGGTTGGTGGGGGAGGGTGGTTTAATCCCTTAATTACTATAGCGGTTAATAACCGCTAAGGTAATTAAGGGGTATGGGGACATTATATTGTCTCTTTTTATTCTTGTGTATTTTTTGCAGCACTGGAGGGAATGTACGTGATGAGGATGAGGACGGCCTTCATCGTGGCAGCCTGGCAAGGGTGAGTGCAAGATGTATTTACTGTATTTATTGTGATTAATGTATTTTAAATGGGCAAATGCACTATTATCCATATGTGGATAATAGTAATTTTGCACATTACTGTACTGCAGGCCTGCACAACTCCAGTCCTCGAGGGCCGCAAACAGGCTGTGGGCCCAGCTTCTGGCATGCGCCAGAGGGGAAGAGACAAGCTGTGGGCCCAGCTTCTGCCATGCGCCAGAGGGGAAGAGACAGGCTGCGGGCCTAGCTTCTGCCGTGCGCCAGAGGGGAAGAGACAGGCTGTGGGCCCAGCTTCTGCCATGCGCCAGAGGGGAAGAGACAAGCTGTGGGCCCAGCTTCTGCCATACGCCAGAGGGGAAGAGACAGGCTGTGGGCCCAGCTTCTGCCGTGCGCCAGAGGGGAAGAGACAGGCTGCGGGCCTAGCTTCTGCCGTGCGCCAGAGGAGAGACAGGCTGCGGGCCTAGCTTCTGCCGTGCGCCAGAGGGAGAGAGACAGGCTGCGGGCCTCGCTTCTGCCTTGCGCCAGAAGGAGAGACAGGCTGCGGGAGCCAGTCTTCTGCGTGGCGCGAGAGACAGGCTGCGGGCCTAGCTTCTGCCGTGCGCCAGAGGGGAAGAGGCCTACAACAGCTAGGGAGAGCTGGACCCGGTGGTATTTAGAGGCCCGGCAGCTGCGTGCTGGAGTTGGGCTGGGCCCAAATTTCAGCGCTGGCCGGCCAGGTCTCCCGCAGCCACTGGGTCCATCTCTCCCCCCCCTGCAGTGGCCCTGGGGTTAAGGATTGAGATTTTAGGGCAAAGGGTTAGGTTTTTAGGGCAGGGAATTAGGGTAAAGCGGCTTAGGGTAAGGGGTTTACGGTTAAAGGATTAAGGTTTTTCGGGTATGGTGCCAGGGTTATAACATATTAGGGGTTAAGCTTCAGGGTTTTTAGTGTAAGGTTAGGGCCTTACCCTGGCAGCGAAATGGCCAGCGGTGAGATGTCCCTGTGGCGAGGTGAGTGACGGGTATATTTCTTTTCACTCCAGGAATTGTTCCCACTGTTGTTCTCACCCATGAAACAAATACAACTCTGTCCGACCTGAGAGAGAAATTCGGAAAGATGGGAGCAAGGAACGTGTTTTCATTGGAAAATTACACAGCAGAAGATAACCTGAAAACCCGCGAGAAACACGAAGCGATATTAAAGTGTCTCTATGAAGTTCTTCAAGATATCGAATTCCGAATGAGAGAGGAAAGGAATCCCATCGATGAAAAGATTAAGCGGAAAGAGACTCTGTACAAATGTTTACATGGCAGAGATTTAGAAAAGTGCCAGAATCACAGAATGAGGCTCCTGTCTGATAGTCAGCGAATGGGGGAAGAGCGAGAGTATCAGAGAAAGAGGAAGAGTTGCTGCAGATGTGGAAAGAGCGAGAGTATCAGAGAAAGAAGGGAGAGTTTCAGCGAATGTGGGAAGAGTGGGAGAATCAGAGAAAGAGGGAAGAGATTCTGCGAATACGGAAAGAGCGAGAGTATCAGAGAAAGAAGGGAGAGTTTCTGCGGAGGTGGGAAGAGTGGGAGTATCAGAGAAAGAGGAAAGAGTTTCTGCGGATGTGGAAAGAGCAGGAGTATCAGAGAGAGTGGGAAGAGTGGGAGAAACAGAGAGCGTGGAAAGAGTGGGATTATCAGAGAGCGAGGAAAGGGTGGGAGAATCAGAGAGACAGTCAAGAGTGGGAGAATCAGAGAGAGAGGAAAAGGCGGGATAATCAGAGAGAGAGGGCATGGCGGGAGAATCAGAGAGAGAGGGAAAGGCGGGATAAACAGAGAGAGAGGGAAAGGCGGGAGAATCAGAGAGATAGGGAAGAGTTTCTGCGGATATTGAAAGAGTGGGATAATCAGAGAGAGAGGGAAGGGCGGGAGAATAAGAGAAAGAGGGAAGAGTTTCTGCAGATGTGGGAAGAGTGGGAGAATCATAGACAGAGGAAAGAGCAGGAAAATCAAAGAGAGAGGGAAAAGCGGGAGAATCAGAGAGAGAGGGGAAAGCGGGAGAATCAGAGAGAGAGGGGAAAGCGGGAGAATCAGAGAGAGAGGGGAAAGCGGGAGAATCAGAGAGAGGGGGTAGAGTTGCTGCAGATGTGGAAAGAGTGGGACTATCAGAGAAAGATTGAAGAGTTTCAGCAAATGGGGAAAGAGAGGGACTGTCAGAGAGAGAGGGGAGAGAGCCTGCAGAAGAGGGAACAGCAAGAGAATCAGAAAAAGAGGGAAGAGTTTCTGCGGATGTGGGAAGAGATGGAGACTCAGAGAAAGAGGAAAGTGCAGGAGAATCAGAGAAAGAGGGAAGAGCGGGCGAAGCGGAGAAAGATGGAAGAGTTTCTGCGGAAGTGCAAAGTGTTTGAGTATCAGATAGCGGCGGAAGAGTTGCTGCAGAGGGAGATAGAGTGGGACTGTCAGAGAGACAGGGAAGAGTTGCTGCAGATGTGGAAAGAGTGGGACTGTCAGAGAGAGAGGGAAGAGTTGCTACGGATGAGGAAAGAGCAGGAGTATCAGAGAGAGAGGGGAGCGTTTCTGCGGAGGTGGGAAGAGCGGGAGTATCAGAGAAAGAAGGGAGCGTTTCTGCGGATGTGGAAAGAGCGGGAGAATCAGAGAAAGAGGGGAGAGCGGGAGAATCAGAGAAAGAGGGGAGAGCGGGCGAAGAATTTATTTGCCACAAGCCAATTAAGGGCCCGGACTCCGGGTGCCAGAACTATCCAAACACACTTTGAAAGGAAGGGCAATTATAAGTGCAATACATGTAAAATCTGTAAAAAAATGTGCACTAAAAAGGAGGCAATTTCTTGTGTTACAAAGAAGAGTTATAAAATCAAAAGCTTCATAAATTGCCAGTCAACCTACGTGGTGTATCTTATCCAATGTGCGTGTGGGCTCCAGTATATCGGAAAAACCAAGAGAAAGTTAACCGTCCGAATACAGGAGCACATGCGGAATATTAAACTTATTCCAG
The DNA here is from genome assembly GCA_036426205.1 of Ascaphus truei. Lineage (NCBI taxonomy): Eukaryota > Metazoa > Chordata > Amphibia > Anura > Ascaphidae > Ascaphus > Ascaphus truei. The sequence goes on along the minus strand of WSYH01001072.1, from coordinate 7,885 downwards.
AGCGCTTGGAAAAGAATCAATCTCTGCCTCCTTTGTTAAAACACTTTTTGGAAGTCAATGATTGCGATCCAACTAAACTACAGTTCATGGGCATTGCAACTGTACCTGCTTCTAAAAGATTTCTAAACAGGGACCTCCAGTTGACTAAATGGGAAAAAATTTGGATAAATACATTCAAGTCCAAATTTCCCGGTGGTCTGAATTGTTACAGTTAGCTGATACCATTTCTCAAAGAGCAGTCATTTACATGAGATGCCAGGAATTCTATGTTTGGTAAATCTTTTTTTGCTAACAAAGTTTCTTTCCTTTTCTTTTTTTTGTTAATAACCTTTTGTCTGTAATTAACAAATTACTGCCAGGTTTATTGGGTTGTTTTTACAGTTACTGATTATGGGCAATCAAGAAAAATGGAGGCCTCCGGCGCGTGGCTATACTCGTGGTTCCCAAGACACGTAGGAAGAAAATTAAAACAACAAACCACAGAAAGGGGTGGTTAAAATGGAAATAATATGCAGCCTAATGTTGATTGGTATTAGACAGAAGAACACGTACACAAACTGCAGATCCTGGAGAAGGAGATTCTTCTTAAATGTGCCTCAAAACATCAAGCAGAAGGATATAGTGTAACAACTGTAATCCATATTCCCCCTCCCAATCGCAGATAGGGTGCATGTGAGGGGATATATATGGATTACCCGGTGTGGTGCTTTACCTGTTAGGCTCACAGGAGGCCTGAGCCTCCGCCAATGAGAGCCTGAGGTGTATCCTCCTGAACAATACTATAGGGTGCAGCGCCTCCACCTGCGACGGCTCCCAGCAGAGTGGGAGTTGTTCCTCACAGGACAATAAAACAATACTACGCACACAGCATATAAAAGAACAGTGACTTTACTAACCGTAACCATAACCATGCATGTCATAAATTAAGGGTCTCTCTTCTAGGGGGCACAGTAGCTAACGTGTCTCGCAGGACGCGACCCTTCACCGTGTCCCCCGCTGACGGTGACAGCTGACGTCACTTCCTACGCCGAGACAGACGCCGCACCGACGCCTTGATATACAAGGGAGAGGCTTGTGGAGTCCAGAGTGAAAACCCTTTCAATGCCATACAGTATGCCTATGGCCATTTGTGAGTGAGCAATCTCTTTTAAATCTTATTTCTTCATTAAACGTTGTTACACTATATCCTTCTGCTTTATGTTTTGAGGCACATTTAAGAAGAATCTCCTTCTCCAGGATCTGCAGTTTGTGTACGTGTTCTTCTGTCTAATACCAATCAACATTAGGCTGCATATTATTTCCACTTTACCCACCCCTTTTCTGTGGTTTGTTGTTTTCATTTTCTCCCTACGTGTCTTGGGAACCACGAGTATAGCCACGCGCCGAAGGACTCCATTTTTTCTTGATTGACATTGTGTGGAGGACTTTGAATCACCTTTATGAACTCTGGCAGCGGGACTTCTCTGTGCATTTATTGAATATATTGTGAATATATTGTATATTGTGGAGAGGGAGCGGCTCAGTGAGTAAAAGACACTGACTGGCACTGAGTGTGAAGCAGGGGAACCTGGTTCAATTCCCGGTGTCGGCTCCTTGTGACCTTGGGCAAGTCACTTTATCTCCCTGTGCCTCAGGCGCCAAAAACATAGATTGTAAGCTCCACGGGGCAGGGACCTGTGCCTGCGAAATGTCTCTGTAAAGCGCTACGTATAACTAGCAGTGCTATACAAAAACATGTTATTATTATATCTGCATTTAAATCAACACACGGTTGGCGCTATTACAGTTTATCCCTTTTTATCCCCTACTTTTTATGGGCAGTACCTGGGCAACATTTCAAGACAAACTAATAGAATATTTTAGTGTGTATTCCTGCCAATTTTAGTATTTATAATATTAACTATGTCTTAACTATGAATGTGTTAATTTTGTGTTTATTGTGACAATTTAATAAAACTTTTCTCAGTTTGTGCAGAACTCTGGGGGCATCTAAGTATATACACTTTAAATCAAGGTGTTTCACTTTAACACCCATTTAAAAATGTAACATTTAAAATGATCTGTTATTTCACTATTTATAGTTTAAAGCACATGTCTTTATGTACATTTATATTAAATTTTCATCTTTCACAACTATTAAATAAATACATTATTTTAAAGTATATAATGCACACATTTTGCTTTGATTTTAACACTATAGTGTTCTTAGTGAAATTATTTCACGTGCACATTAAGCTAATCGCAGAGCCGGCTTGCAGCAGGTATTAACCTGTCTGTAACTCTATCCCATTAACCCCCGCTGACCGCGTTCTGCATTTGGTGAGCGGAATCAATGGGAGAGATCCGACTGGATGTGCTATCCCTTGTATGCCCCCGAGCAGCCCCAACGCGTGACCTCCTGACGAAGTGCGTTGTACGAAACACGTTGAGGTCACGAGGGGCTGCTGCAGAGCGTCTACGAGCTGAGAGGTACCGGTTTGGAGAGAGCAGAAAACGACTAACGGAGCATCGGTCCAGACCCGATTTCCATCCACCCGTGGGATCTTACCTCCGGTTCTCCCGGGTCAACCTCTGCAAGCCTTTACGTTAGATTGTAAGTTATTTTGTATCATTTTATTATTGTATGCATACCAGGTCTCTCTGGACTACTAGCCCTGGCCTTAAGTCCCACTGTAAGTCCCCGTAGGCTGTGGGCAGTGTGGGCAGGATTCCTAAAGGGAACTCATTCTAATGTTCAGTGTGTGATGTTACATTGTTCCGCAGGTGTGAACAGTAAAGTTATAGTGGCCTCTCCCTGAAGTAAGGGGGCCTATGTCCAGAATAGGCTGGCTTACTAGCCACTCCCCAGGGAAGGAAGGTGGTCTTCTATGGCGTGTAGAGTGTGAGTACCCGGGAACCAGGGTCACGTATGATGTATGAATAATTCCAGTTAGCTTAACTCATGCCTTCCCTCTCTCAAACAGAAAAGCAGTAAAAGTTCTGTGTGTAATGCAGTGGGCTGCTGGCAGTGCTGCTGTTTGCTGTATGGAGCTGTAGGCTCTGTGTGGCAGTGTAAAGCTGCTGGGTTGTACTGCAGTAGAAGCTGTGTGGAGCTGCAGGCTCTGCGTGGCAGTGTAAAGCTGCTGGGTTGTACTGCTGAAGAAGCTGTGTAGAGCTGCAGGCTCTGTGTGGCAGTGTAAAGCTGCTGGGTTGTACTGCTGTAGAAGCTGTGTGGAGCTGCAGGCTCTGTGTGGCAGTGTAAAGCTGCTTGGTTGTACTGCAGTAGAAGCTGTGTGGAGCTGCAGGCTCTGTGTGGCGGTGTAGAGCTGCTGGCAGTACTGCTGTAGAAGCTGTGCGGAGCTGCAGGCTCTGCGTGGCAGTGTAAAGCTGCTGGGTTGTACTGCTGAAGAAGCTGTGTGGAGCTGCAGGCTCTGTTTGGCGGTGTAAGAGCTGCTGGAGTACTGCTGTAGAAGCTGTGCGGATCTGCAGGCTCTGTGTGGCAGTGTAAGCCTTGCTGGTTGTACTGCTGTTTGCTTGTGTAGATCTGTGCAGGCTGCGGTGTGGCAGTGTAAAGCTGCTGGGTTGTATTGATGTAGAATGCTTTGGGAGAGCTTGCAGCTCTGTGTGGCAGTGTAAAGCTGCTGGGTTTACTGCTGTAGACAGCTGTGTGGAGCTGCAGGCTCTGTCGTGGCAGTGTAAGCTTCTGGGTTGTACTGCGGTAGAAGCTGTGTGGGAGTGCAGGCTGCTGCGTGGTCAGTGTAAAGCTGCTGGGTTGGTACTGCTGAAGAAGCTGTGTGGAGCTGCAGGGCTCTGGGTGGCAGTGTAAAGCTGCTGGGTTTGTACTGCTGAGAAGCTGTTGGAGCTGCAGGCTCGGTGGCAGTGTAAAGCTGCGGTTGTTTACTGCTGTAGAAGCTGTGTGGCTGCAGGCTCTGTCGTGGCAGTGTAAAGCTGCTGGGTTTGTACTGCTGTAGAAGCCTGTGTGAGCTGCAGGCCTGGTGGCAGTGTAAAGCTGCTGGGTTGTACTGCTGTAGAAGCTGTGTGGGAGCTTGCAGGCTCTGCAGTGGGCAGTGTAAAGCTGCTGGTTGTACGCTGAGACTGTGTTAGAGCTGCAGGGCTCTGGTGTGCGTGTAAAGCTGCGGGTTGTACTGCTGTAGAAGCTGGTGTACTGCATGGCCTGTGTGCAGTGTAAAGCTGCTGGTTGTACTGCGTAGAAGCTGTGTGAGTCTGCAGGCTCTGTGTGGCAGTGGAAAGCTGCTGGGTTGTACTGCTGTAGAAGCTTGTGGAGCTGCAGGCTCTGTGGTGGCAGTGTAAAGCTGCTGGGTTGTGACTGCTGTAGAAGCTGTGTGGAGCTGCGGCTCTTTGTGCAGTGTAAAGCTGCTGGGTTGTACTGCTGTAGAACTGTGTGAGTGCAGGCTCTGTGGCAGTGTAAAGCTGCTGGGTTGTACTGCTGTAGAAGCTGTGTGGAGCTGCAGGCTCTGGTGGCAGTGTAAAGCTGCTGGTTGTACTGCAGTAGAAGCTGTGTGGAGCTGCAGGCTCTGTGTGGCGTGTAAGCTGCTGGGTTGTACTGCTGTAGAAGCTGTGGGAGCTGCAGGCTCTGTGTGGCAGTGTAAAGCTGCTGGGTTGTACTGCTGTAGAAGCTGTGTGTTAGCTGCAGGCTCGTGTGGCAGTGTAAAGCTGCTGGGTTGTACTGCGTAGAAGCTGTGTAGAGTTGCAGGCTCTGTGTGGCAGTGTAAACTGCTGGTTGTACTGCTGTAAAGCTGTGTAGAGCTGCAGGCTCTGTGTGGCAGTGTAAAGCTGCTGGGTTGTACTGCTGTAGAAGCTGTGTTGGAAGCTGCAGGCTGGTGTGGCAGTGTAAAGCTGCTGGGTTGTACTGCTGTAGAGCTGTGGTGGAGCTGCAGGCTCTGGTGGCATGTAAGCTGCTGGTTGTACTGCGTGCTGTGTGAGCTGCACGGTCGTGTGGCAGTGTAAAGCTGCTGGGTGTGTACTGCTGTAGAATCTGTGTGTGAGCTGCAGGCTCTGCGTGGCAGTGTAAAGCTGCTGGGTTGTACTGCATGAAGCTGTGTATAGTGCAGGCTCTGTGTGGCAGTGTAAGCTGCTGGTTGTACTGCTGTTAGAAGCTGTGTGGACCTGCAGGCTCGTGTGCAGTGTAAAGCTGCTGGGGTGTACCTGCTAAGAAGCTGTGTGTGAGCTGCAGGCTCTGGTGGCAGTGTACAAGCTGCTTGGTTGTACTGCTGGTAGAAGCTGTGTGGGAGCT
>WSYH01000127.1:302220-318419 GCA_036426205.1 Ascaphus truei | reverse complement strand
CACCTCCTCACCTGCACCTCCCCTCACCCCCTGCACCTCCGATCACCCCCTGCACCTGCGAGCACGGCGGCAGAGCAGTGTGGTAGGAGGAGGGATGGGCACAGGTTGTGTTGCCCCGCAGTGCCGGGGATCAGGGCAGGGAGGACGGCACATACGGCGAGGAGGCCCATGTGAGTGGGGGGGTGGCCCGGTGGGGGGATTTGGGGGGAGGAATAGAGGGGGAAATTGGGGGGAGAGGGGTGGGGGAAGGTTGAGACGCGGCCGCACCGGGCCCGCCGTATGCGTGGGAAGCGGCGCGCTCAAACCCCCCCGCTTCCCACTTTACCCGAGCAGGAGCCAGGAGTCACTGGCGCCATCGCGCATGCGCGGCACGGCAGTAGGCAGCGGGCGGGGAACGGCGGCCGTTATGAGCGGCGCCGGCGGCTATCGCCGCCGCATGTCAGCGGCTGTGTGGGGGGTGCGGTGGCCATTAGGAGCGGCGCCGGCGGCGCCACATCTGATTTGTGGAGCGGGTGTGATGTCAGTGTTGGGGTCGGGCTGAGCCAGAACACAGCCCGGCCTCAACTGCCAGCACTGACGTCACATCCGTTTCATTTCTGTCTCCACAATCCATTTTTGCCCCATCACGAATGAGGTGCCACTAAGGAAGTTTCACTTCAATAACAAAATTTTTATTTATATAGCGATTTTCTCCCAATGGGACTCAGAGCTTCACAGTTGCGAAAAGGTAAAAAGAAGAAAACATTTAAGGTTATAAACGAGACCAAACACAAAGAGATACAATACAGGATGGGATGGTACTGTAGCTATTAAATGCCGGACAGGTGGTGGTTCATTAATTAAATGCCCAGGTAGGACGTGAGCCTGTTTTTATAAATTTCCAGACTGTTTCAAAGAGTGCGAGCAGAGTGGCTAACAGCTTGGGTCCCAAAGGAAGTTAAGGAGATTCTGGGAACTGTTAGGAGTCCCTCACCTTCAGATTGAAGTGAGCGACTGGGAGTGTAGGGAACTAGAAGCTCTCTCAGATAGCTGTGACCCTGGGAATGTAGGACTTTGAATGTCAACAGGCCAATCTTGAAATAAATTCGTGATTTTAATCCAGGCTATGTTCTTTAAGTGGAAGAATGAAGATTTGATCACGACTGACACCTGATGTTTAAGGGTCAGGTCACAGTCAAGGACAACACCAAGATTCCTCACATGGATAGAGTTTAGCCCCTGGGAGCCCCCAAGCTTAAGACCAGTGTGTTGACCTAGCTGCAGTGTTGTCTTCCTATTCTATAACGGCTGGTTTTGTAGATTTGCCAGAACAACATCACTGATTTAATGATGAACCATGGAATTATACAGACCCTTTGTTCTTTTACCTAGATGAAATCTACAACCGTGAAGTCTGTATAGAAAGCTATGAAACTGCCTGTTTTGGGGAATACAATGTAGGCTGTACCTGGGTCGGACAATAACCCAACATTTCTCACCATATTAAGAAATCTATTGTAACGCTATTTAGCACAATACATTATCTGTCCAAATGGAAGATAGACAATAACTTTTCCAATTAATACTGAAGAAAATCATTTGGAAGGCATTTAGCGTTAACATTTATTACAAGTTAAAGGGGTTGTACAATAAACATATATACACTGTCTTTCCTTACGCCCATCACTGAATATCAATCTAGATACGGTAATAATGGTTGGTCTCTGATTCTGTTCTTGGTGAACATGAATCCCACTATTTGATAACTGGATCAGAGATAGGGGAAAAAGGGGGGGGCGGTTTCCCAAGATACTTACCGGGAAAGGTGCCTCAGGTACGTCCTTGGTTGTTCAAATGCCCCTAAGTCACGTGAGCCAATGGGAGGCTGCCGACAGAGGGCGTTGTGGGCATGAGGTGGGGGAGGTAAAAATATTTTGTTTTCCCTGAATGGGAGGAACCAGCAGTATCTTTGGAGGCGAGGGGTTCCCGGAGATGAAATTAACACGATCCAGCTCCAGAGACCCCCTTGCTTCCCGCCCATGTTCAAAATAGGTGGTAGGGAGTGTTAAAAAATAAAAAAATAATCTGTAGGGGGACTGCTCCTTTAAATGGCATGTTACTATAATATCAAACACCCATGGCTGACGGACCACAATATCGCGATATTAAATACATTCTCAACTTTTTTTTATTATTGCGATATTACTATCATATTGGTATATTGCCCAACTCTATGCAATACCAATCAATAAGAATATGTATCACCTGATTTGAACCACCGGGCATCACAAAACGTGGTTACAATCAGCAATGAGAGGAGTTAGAGTAATTACTTCATATATATGATAACGGGATATTTTCAGCTCATTTAGAAGCAATTCTTCCACTCTTTATGCATCAACTAAACAGCCAGGACTGAGCTGGCATAATCCCACAGTGAACAAGAAACGTGTAAAAACAATGGCCAAGCAATAAGCTGATTCATGTCATGCAGACGCTCACGGAAAGCAAAGTTCTTCCACATTACGGGCTGCTACTAGGGCAGGGGTGGCCAACGCCAGACCTCAAGGGCAACCAACAGGTCAGGTTTTAAGGATATCCCTGCTTCAGCACAGGTGGCTCAGTCAGGTGGCCCTTGAGGACTGGAGTTAGCCACCCCTGACTCTGAATCTCTCCAGAGTAAATGCAAGTTCTGAAAGTTCTGTCCCGAACTAAAATAGGTCAATGACGATACTCACAGCAGCGGGCAAGCCAGCTCAGGTAAGTGTAGTCATTTTTGATCTTCTCACTCTGAATTAAAAGGAAGACCTTAGGAAATTAAGAGAAACAAATAATAAATGGGAGCAAAACCAGGAATCAGACAGATAAATTACTCGTGTGTGTACATAATTTAAACTGCATCATTAGAATGACAAACAGCATTTGTCATTTCACTAGTTATTTTTTATACACTGCATTGCAATTTTTTCCTTAGTATTAATGCCCAGATCGACAAAGGGTGCTAAGCTTTAGCACGGCTCAGCGACCATTCATATGAGTGGGTTAAGAATGACCTGCACAATGGATTCTTTAACACATATGGAAAAGAGATCTGTGTGTTATTACAACCCCATGTACATCAAATAAATATCCATCCAAAAAAACCATTGCATCAAGCAAAGCAGACAGGAATAGATATGGACATTACAATTCCATATACCGCCTGAGCACTGGAGCCACAAACCCCTCTCATTTTATTACTTAACCTTTAGCATTTCCGGGTCATGTCATCGCTCCAGGAGCAATCACATGAAGCGACTGGTGCCCAGATGCCGGAAACAGAGGGAGCTCCACTCCATAGTAACGCTCATCCCAACCACCCCCTAGAAAACAAGCAAGTGCCCATGGTCTACCTGGTATCTCGTAAGGGCCCATGGCGTGCCGGGCCCATGCTGTACCAGCTAAGTCATAAGGGCATTGTTAAGGTTAAACACAGGGGCACTTACCTCCTCAGCCTCTTTATAGTTTCCAGCTGCTGCTTTAGCTTGAGCATAGTTAAAGTTGAAAGTGTCATCGTTGTAGAAGTAACTCTGAAAAAATAAAATAAATCAAATGGTCACACAGGGCTCCTCGCATGACAATGAGAATATACACTCAGCTGAAAGGCTGTCCCACTTCCCAAAAGTGGGAAGCAATACGATGTTGACTTCATTCATGGCGCCCAACTTGGACTGAACATTTGCTTCATGAATAAAGTTGCTATGCTGTCTTGGCCACCAACAATATAGACTGGTCCATATTTACCAAGCAAACTCCAGAAGCACCAGCACGTCTTGGTAAATATGGCCCATCCGCTTGGTGTCTTCCAGCGCAATGTCTTACGGAGTAGTACTTTTTAGTAAATATGACCCTGTATGTTCTTAGGGAAAACAACTCAATGGGGCTTATGTATCAAGGCAAGAGAGGCCCAATTCTAAGCCCAAAAATCTGCACCATATGTATTAACCATTGGGTGCCCTTTAGCTACTAAGTCATAGGGTCTGGCCCAACAGGGCCCTTATGACGTAGTAGACACGTCATTATCTCCTTGCTCTTTTTTTGTAAGGAGCAATCTATAAAGGAAGTGGAACGGGAGGAGGAGGGCTCATCCCTTTCCGCACCATCATCGGTGACAGAGCGATCGCGTGACCGTGAGTGCCATGCCACAACCCCTCCGGCATTCAATGGGTTAAAGACAAATCGTATTAAAATCAATAGGATTTTGTTCTTTAATACATTTGGTATGGCGCTGCGTACATTGCCAGCATCATCTAAATGAATTTGAATGAGCAAATAGTAATAGGCGTAACCGAACCCGTCATAACGATAGCTGGTGAATGGTTGGGACGTACAATCTCAACCCCCATAAACAACATTTTGCAGCACTGACCTTAATTGAGTTGAGGTAGATCAAGACATCTTCAAACTGCTGCAAAAGGAAAAAGCAGGCGGCCATGCACTGCCTTCCAGGGATCGTATCTATAAAACAAGAGAGATGAATTCTTCCCTACAGCGGAGAGCAAAGAAGGGTGGGGAGCCGGGTTGGTCCTTTCTTGCATGTAGTAACAAAGGAGGGAGCGGGAGTAGGGGTATGATACCTTTTATTGGACCGACAAGTAGTTGATATGTTACAAGCTTTTGAACCTCTCAGGGTCCTTCATTGGGTTAGTCCGATAAGAGGTTCGAAAGCTTGTAACAATTGGTCCAATAAAAAGACATCATACCACCTACTCCCTCTCCCTCCTTAGTTACAACAGTGGAGAAGAATTAAATAAAACAAAACCAGTATATCGTACAGAATAAGGATTGTACATCCTTGTTTGACTATGACAGGTGCCCCTCTACACAGATCCAATATAGGTTTAATGCATGTTGGTTCATAGAGATTTTATGGACGTACACTGAACTGACAAAACTATGTGTAAAACACTTGTTTATTCACACTATTAAAAAATATAGAGACATACAAGCAATGGGGGAGCGTGGGATTAGAAAAACACCAACACCAACAATCTCATGACAATAACCAAACAATAAAATAAATAATTATAGGGTTACAACATTTGCTGGGGGTTGGTGAAATATATTAAATCCTTACATTCACAAGGCCATGTGCAAGCGGACCCGGTAATGTGGTTTTTCTTTAAGCATTCCATCCACTCCCAACAACAGGTAGGTGGTTTTAGAGGTTTTTGAATAAATATAAAAAAATCTGTAATCACGACTTGGCCATTTGTGTCCCTTGCAGGAAATTGGTAACTTTGGGGTTAAATAACCCTCTGCACTCTCCCCAGTGTAGACTCTTCTGTTGTTTGCATCAAAAACCAACGTGTTGATTTCTAACTCATCTTGGGCATAGATGGTGACCTCTCCCCAGGGTGGTAGTATGGGGGGGAGTAGGTAGAGAGATGAGCTATGTTGTCATGGGGTCGTTAAAACACTTTTAATTTAGTTTTAAAAGCATTGGTCACAACAAATGACTCACATACACATAGTGTGTTTGCCCCTGCGCCTCCCTCGTGCAGTCCAGGATACAGTTTAACGCAATAGCCGTTATTGCCAATCCCGCCGGGCGGATATTAGTGTGAAACGCACCCAACGCGTGTGCAGTAAACCGGGTGTAATTGATATAATTAATTAGAAAGAAAGATAGGAATTGACGTAATCTTTCTCCGCATTGGTCTTCGTCTTGCTACCCTGTATTATATCTCAGAGATTGCGGGGGGGGGAAGAATCCCGCTGGTTTCATTCAGTTCATTCCCCGCCCCCTCCATGGATCGGTTGGATCTGTAGATAATTCAAAAGAAAGTAAGGATATTACCGAAAATTATTGGTAAATATCCCTCGTGGCGAATTCCTCAGGGCGCAACTGTCACAAGATGGGTAACTAACGTCTGAGGGATCAGGGGATACGGTCAAGTGGAGAGTACACCAGGAGATTATAAATTCGTGAGTGCCAAAGACGTATTGGAAAAAAGAGATATTATTTCGTGGTGAAGAAGAAATGCGCGGGGGGAACGAGGGATTTATAATTCGAAGATAAGATAGGACAAGAGATGGCTAATGGGGGAGTGATTTAACGGGGATTTAAAGAGGTTGTTTACATGTTCGAAGGGAGTTTTACTGTTCTGGAGAGAACATAGCGAAGTGGGGGCAATAAGAATTGAGACGAGTGGAGAGTTGGGAGGGCACGAGAACGAGAAGACTAGGGGTAGAAAGACGAAGAGAAATGTGACAAGAAATGGAGGTGGGAAAGGGCACGGGAGCTTGGCGAAGAGAATGCGTGTCGTCAAGGTACACAGCGTATCGGTGGAGAGTAGGCGATCGGGCAGAGTCGCTATAATGGAAAGGGTATACTAAGCTTACGACGAGCATAGAGGAACACGGGGGGGATTTGAAAAAGTTCGTTTCCCGAGAAAGAGCAGGAGTGAAGCGGTCTAATACAGTTAAGTGAAGGAAAACGGTTGTGAGGAAAAGGTGAAGTACTCGATAATACAGTTTGTAAGGAAGAAGATGGAGTGAGCTGATCATTAGTGTGGAATCCACACGCTTGGGAGCGAGTACGGGTTCGCAGGATTGGTAGGGCTGACTATGCTGCTGGAACAGTTGATTTAGGCCTGGACGGTCGAAACTGCCTGAGAATAAACGAGGGAGAGGCTCGGATACCCCAGCCTGGCTTGTCTTTTGGCGGCGACTACACGATACAGAGATAGAAAATGCACCGAGGGGCTGTAGATTGTAGGGTGTTGCCATTGCTCCGTTCCGGATGAAGGAAAAAAGAGTTAGTGATAGATTGTTAGTCCTGAGTTACATAGAAGGAGTGGAAAGGCGGAAAAAAATACTGAGTGAAAATTTCCGATGATAGCTAATTAAACATAGTGCTAAGGTAAGCTGAGAGGATGAGGGATATTTTAAGCTTATTCACTTTAGGGGGTGAAGAGTATCGTAATTTTAGAGGGAGGAGAAGTATTGGTCGAAGGAACTCTCTTCTACGAAACCCCCTCCTTCCGGGTGACGGCCTCACCGTGGGACCCCCGCGAACTGCCATAGATATTTACTAGCCTCCGGTATGGGCGGTCCGGTATCGCAAACGCGGTTAGCATTATCTCGGAACTTGTCCGTAACCAAACATAAGCCACGACAAACAGCGTCTGAATTGAGAGGATAATAAAAGAAATAGATCTAGAGTAAATGATTGCTTAGAAGGGTGAGGTGAATACAAGGTTGAGATGCCGGAGAAAGGTAGGCTGTGGTTGTGGACCAGGGGGGTCGTTTGGACGAAGAAAAGGTTTGGTTTGTGGTTCGCCCTGGGCGAGATGCTAACTATAAGAAGGGCGAATAGGAGATAGTTTGAAAAATTCAGAGGAAAGAAACCGTGGATAACTGTTGGCGTAGGATCGGGTTGGGAAGAAGCTATGAGTAAGGCGAAGATTGGGGGGGGGAGGGGCTCAGACTCCCCGCCATTCCTGCTAAGATAGCATTGACATCGGAATAGAGTAGGTTGATTGGGGTTGGAGCCATAGATAGAAAGGTTAGTTGGGCGATTGGTCAGAAGAGTTATAGGGAGGAGTTGGCCCGATAGGCGTGTCATTGTGCCCCCCCCCACCCGCGCGTAAACGCCGCTTGCGAACCTCCCAGAGTATTATGTTTTGGGTAGATAAGAAAGTAAAAAAAGTGTATATGGACCAGGTAGCACACGGGACGTGCGAACCATATAAGAGCAAATTTGTTATAATACGAGTAATCTATTGGTGTGGCCATCAGGTGTGAATAAGCTGGGTGGTATTGAAGCGGGTGCCCGAGAACGGCGCTAGGCGAAGTGATCCCCTTTCTTTTTTTCTTTTCGAGTGCTATGTTGTTCAATCTATTTGTAGTTCCGTCTATACGGTCCTCGTACGATGTTAGGTGTTAGTACTGTAGCATTTGTATCCTTGTGGATTATCATTCTTTCACACCCCCCCACCCCTCAAAAAAAAAAAAAATATCTTGATATGAGCCTGAGGAAAGTCGATGATTCGACGAAACGCGTAGCTCTAAAGTTCCTGCTGAATTTGGCCAACGTTGGCTCCCGTAGCCGGATCAACCAGGCAGCCATTGCAGATAAGGAGAAAAAGTTTTTTTTTTTTTTTTGTTTTTTCCTCCTGTCCACACGGACGCGGGATTGGCAATAACGGCTGCTTAAACTGTATCCTGGAGCTGCACGAGGAGGCCAGGGGTCCAACCACTATGTATGTATGTGAGTCTTGTTGTACAACTTGCTTTTAAAACTAATAAATTGTTGTTTTAAACCCCACTGACAACGTGCCTCCCTTTCTCTACCTACTCCCCCCCCTACTACCACACTGGGGAGAGTCCCCATCTGATGCCCAAGACTGGAGTTAGAATCCCACGTTGGTTCAAACAAAGAAGAGTCTACACTGGGGGAGAGTGCAGATGGGGTAATTTAACCCCAAAGTTACCATTGTCCTGCAAGGATCTCACACATGGCCGTGTGAGTACAGATATATTTTAATTTTATTTCAAAACCCTCTAAAACCACCATTACCTGTTGTTGGGTAGTGACTGGAATTGCTTAAAGAAACCATTACCGTGTCCGCTTGCACATGGCCGTGTAAGTGTATTTTAATATTTTCACCAAACCCCAGCAATATTGTTGTAACCACATTAATTTTTATTGTATTTATTGTTTTTTATTGTCAAATGTTTTTCTAATCCCCACGCCTCACCCCACTTGCTTGTATGTCTCTATATCTTTAAAAGGGTTCCGGATTAACCCTTCCCTGGGGTTGCAGCAGAGGGGAACTCCATGCTGGCTCAAAGCATCTGTCATAGAGCCGTGGTCTAACTTACTGCCACATTGTAAGCACACCTCATATATTAAGCTTAAGGTAAGCGCCAGGTTTTTTCCTATTGTCACACTATTAAAAAAGTCAACTTCATTTCAAATAGATCATATTTTTCCTTTGTTAAAAACAACAAGACCCCTTGTTTAGATTGGATTTATAGGGTATAGGCAACTTGCATCTTTGAAATGGTTGTGGTTTCCTTATAGCAGCAGTACCCCGTACTTGTAAACAGCAGTGGAACCAGGAGCTGAAGTGTGCTATTTTTCAGCTCTGGTTACCTCCCCGGTTTCAGAGTTACTTACCGGTGAAGCTACAAGACTTAAATCTCCCTCCAGGGGAAACAAAATGGCTGCCCAATCTATGGCCAATAGAAATCTGCAACATCATTGGCTGTGGCTTCCTATTGGACAACATTTAAATCCCCTTTAAAAACCAGGACGTAATGCTGGTAACTACACTAGTAGGTATCTTGGGAACTCGGGTGGGAGTGGGGGCCCAGAAGACCCCCAGTTTCCGATACTGTACAAAAATAAAAAGGGGGTCGTTTGGGGGGATTGCTGCTTTAAGGGCTCTACTTCACTTTGATTTCTCATAAGAGGAATGCAAGTCTCCCAAACAATTCCAGTAAGTATTAAACCAAGTACTCAGAGGGAAAGGAGGAAAGAGCCATACAATACTAACTTGCGTTTCAACAACATCAAAGATCAGTACAGTATTGGGCTGGAAATTTCCGACTGTCGGTTGTCGCTTTAAATTGTAAAGTGCTCGGCTTCGGTAAAGATTTACTTGTAACCAGAATCAGCCAATTTGACCTACCGCATTCACTCGCCGAGCCGCCTACAAGCTGAAAGAACTGCTGAGCAATTTTGAGATGGTCTCTCTGCAATTAAACAGAGATAAAGTGTGAATGAGGCTAGAAAACGGATTCATCGTGGCGAAGGCGAATAATCACTTCTAGAGGCGGTAATAGAAACTGTTTCAGGTGCAGGACCCTAACAAACGACCCATCTTGAAATGGAGCTCAATGTGACGCCCTCTAAAGCAAATGACCAACTCTTCTTTTTTCCAGTTGTTTTGATTTACAATTTGATTTAAACGGGCCCAGCGCTTGGAGCAGAGTGTCCGCATGGCAACCTGTGTGATTTATTCTCACTTGCTCCACTTGAGCAGGCAGCACGGAGCTTTTTTCCTTGCAGACTTCAAAGAGATTTGTCAGAGACGGCGTCTTATCCTGAGCTTCTCTGATAAGGCTCTTTGAAGTCCCGTGATGTCACCGGGTGGGAGGGGCTTAGCAGCCATGTTAACTTCTGTTTTGGGCCACCATTTATTTTAATACAAAAACGATTTTAAATTGGGTGACCTGGAAAACAAAAACACACGCCTACTATTTTACAGCATGGTCAAGAAATCTTTATAAAATAAAACATACGCCCATATGGCACTTTTACATTAACAGTTACAATAATTTGGAACATTTCTGTTGATTGATAATCCTCTGCATTGGGGTTAAAGAGGCAACCCAAGCGCGCAACTTTTTTCTACCGTAGGGCTAACGCAGGGGGTCTCCGAAGCCAGACCCCATGAATTTCAGCTGCGGGGACTCCCTGTTTCCAGAGATACTTGCCTCTGTAGTAGATGCCGGTCTCCGCTCGGCATTGTGTCGGAGTTTCAAAGCTACCGCGCCCTGCGGGCCAAAGGAAGCCGTGACATCATCAGGTCTGGCTTCCTATTGGCCAACGTGACACAGGAGCTTTAAACTTTGCCGAGATACTGGCACCCCCTCGAGACACAGAGGACCCCGGAGCTGAAATTACTAGGGTTCAACTCCCGAGAACCCCTGCTTCAAACCTATGTTAAAAAAAAAAAAATACGTAAATCGCTCCTTTAATGTATCACGGTGTTTTG
Source organism: Ascaphus truei (assembly GCA_036426205.1). Classification (NCBI taxonomy): domain Eukaryota; kingdom Metazoa; phylum Chordata; class Amphibia; order Anura; family Ascaphidae; genus Ascaphus; species Ascaphus truei. Next base: position 307,671 of record WSYH01000127.1, on the reverse strand, counting down.
CACCAGTGAGTGTTGTATGAAGCAAAACAAAACGAGGGACACAGACGTTCAGTGCCTTGTCCTTAATGCTTTTCGGTCAATATTATCCTCCAGGTATTATGGAATATAATCATTACTATCTGGCCGATCTGCGTCAGCAAACCTAATTAAGGAACTGTCCATCTGACGTGCACACTAATGCGCATAATAAGAAATCTTTAACGTGCTGCAAGGCACACGGCTCGAAAGATTAAAATGTAATCCCAGAGTATTTCTTTACAGAGCTGCAAGGAAAATGAATCTGGAGGCACAAGAAACCCAAGAATAAAACTCCTCCAATAGGCTCCTTCGGAGATAGATAGATAGGATAGATAGATAGGATAGGATAGATAGGATAGATATATAGGATAGGATAGATATATAGGATAGATAGGATAGGATAGATAGGATAGATATATATAGGATAGATATTTAGGATAGATAGGATAGGATAGATATATAAAGGATAGGATAGATAGGATAGATATATATAGGATAGGATAGATATCTCCTTCATCTCCCATCCTTGATTCTGCTTAAACCCAATATTTCTATTTCCACCAACAATAATACGGCTAAGGCCGGGGCGCTCAACTCCAGTCCTTAGCGCCCCCCGCCCAACAGGTCAGGTTTTCAGTATCTCCCTGCTTCAGCACAGGTGGCTCAATCAGAGGCTCAGTCGAAGACTGTACCACCTGCGCTGGAGCAGGAACTGATTGAGCCGCCTGTGCTGATATCCTGAAAACCTGACCTGTTGGGGGGGGGGTGAGGGGGGGGCTTGAGGACAGGAGTTGAGCCCCCCTAGCCTAAGGTATCACAATGTAAAGGCAGACAACACGCGGACTAATGTATGTTTCCATGGATTTCAGCAAATCTGATAAGGAAGCAGAAGGCACCCAATTGTACAGCGCTACGGAATATGTTGGTGTATTATAAATAAATAATAATAAGAGGGATACGCACCGAGCCTATTTCCTGCCCCAACGCTGCATTCACAACACCTTTTAGGATGTATTCCTACGGGAAATGGAAGGAAAAGATAAGGCCTCAGACATTGTGACACACACAGTAATATATCACTTGTTATGTTGGACGTAGCACTGGGGATGTGTGGCTTTTTTCCCCTCAGATACTCTATGCAAAACAGGAACCGGCGGATGTAATTAAAACGGACAATGTTATGTTGTTAATGATACAGAAGGGGTGGGGGGTAGGGGAGTTCATGGTAAGAACAGCGGATAAAGAAGGCTTAACATACTACACGTGATGGATCTCTGTTGTTACATTGCATGGTGTTTCAGAATTCAGTCTTTTCTGAATCAAACCCAAGGTAATTGAAAAGCATCAGAAATGCATGGGGGGAGGGGGGGATCATGTTAGTTAAATGCTTTGGGTCATATGTACCAAGTCATACGAAACCTCAAGGTGCCTTATGGCCCATTGAAATGATTTTATTGTAAGACTGCGTCCATACTCCCCACGTCCGCGCACACAAAATGCGAGGAAGCGTGACGGAGCGGCAGATTTTTCAGCCGGGTCACGTGCGCGGCTCAGCCAATGAGGGCAAACCGCTCACATGATGTCACGGCCCGCCTCCCCGCCACGCACGTCAATAATCCTACAGGTCAAGGATCGCTCCAGCTACAGGCGCGCGCGACGCCATGCGCTCCGTCGCACGCCTACTATATCCGAGGCCTAATGTGTCTTCACATCTTTGCACCATTTAATACATTGAGGTCTTCACCCAGGGGTAGGCAACTCCAGAATATCCCTGCTGCAGCACAGGTGACTGTCTTCGACTGAGCCACTGATTGAGTCACCTGTGCTGAATCAGGGATATCCTGTCGGTGGCACTTGAGGACTGGAGTTGCCCGCCCCTGCGTGAAGGCCTCCTGTGCATTTTGCAGTCTCACATTACAGCTGTCCCAGGAAGTGAAGGGATTTAGCATCTCAAAAGCTAAAGCGCTTAGCTAACCATCACATGGCTCTATTCACTAAAGTACGATACCGATGATCAATTATTAAGGGCCATTCGCAATCAGTAAAGCTTCAGGCGAATAGATTGTAAGCTCCACGGGGCAGGGACCTGTGCCTGCAAAATGTCTCTGTAAAGTTCTGCGTAAAACTAGCAGCGCTATACAAGAACATGCTAAAAAAAAAATAAAGTCCCCAGCGTCTGTTCATATTGAGAAATCTGGAAAAAGAATTATATTTCAAATTAAGCAAGTATGCTTTCTTTCATAAGAAATATGGTAAAGATTCTAGTGAGCATATATAGATGTATTTGTTTTATCGTCACAGCTTCTATGCTGCCCTAATGTTATCTTGTTCTGTATAACTTTGTGTAATATGGAATAAAAGGAACAAGCCCCATCTCACATGTATATATTTGCGTGCCCCATGACATCATCCTCAAATGGTCTTTTTTTTTTTCCGGCTTGCACCTCGCCCTATGTTCCCAGGGAGCGCGGGACGCGATCTACCCAATAGCGGAACGGAGGACGACGACACCCCTTCTGTTTCCCAGAACATGACCCCCGCGTTCACGTACCCGCACTGCGCCGGAAGGGGCATGGCACTTAGGTACTGTGACACCCACCCACCCCAGTCTCTCAAAGGGTTAAACTTTTCTTTTTAGGCACTATTCTCTTTTGAAATATTCCCTCTGTTATCTACCAAAGTGTGATGGGAACAAGCAGTACAGATGTGAATGGACAAACAGCAAACTACGCTTTTGTTCTTTTACACAGATAAAGAACCCTTGGTATAATGGCCATATTTACTAAGCAGACATGCTATGGCACCTTGAGGCGGTGGAAGACAACCTACAGCCCATTCATGTCAATGCGCTGTAAGGTACCCTCTAGCAGAAGACGTCTCGATGTCTCTACCTGTGGTGTTGAGGGTTCCAGATCTTTAATCAGGTTGAAAGCCTCTTGCACGTCATCTAAAAAACATAAGAGTCATGAGAGCCAGCCTGCCAGGGGCGCTTGTGACGTTCCAGGTATGCCATGTCTATTTTGCTCATTTTGTTGGGGAGGTCGTGTTCAGCGTGTCATCAGAGAGCTAAATGTGATTGAAATGGAAGCGGAGGGCACTCCCTTTCTCTTTCCGTAATCAGGGGGCAGTGTGGTGGTTAACGCCAGACCTCCGACACCAAAAGTCAGTGTAGTAGCTGAACATGCAGGGACCCCCGGGTAAAGTTTTGTGCATGTGCCATCGCCACTTGACGGCTGCTAGTGTGCATGCGCGACCGACGTTTGCGCAGGCCACCGGGCTTCACCTGGGCGAGAGCTACGCCCCTGCCAAAAAAGTTAAAAGCACAGAAAAATAAAGAAAAGTGCAATCCCGTGTAACCATCCAAAAAACAACCTTTTGTAAAGAATTTAACAAATCTAATTGGCTTCCCTTAAAAATAATCTAACCATGCTAAAAGAGGGGGAGAGAGCGGGCTCTGCCTGTGCCAACTCTTGTAGAACGCACAGTGACGTCAGACAGAAGGGAGCAGCCGAAGATCAAAACCCCACCCAGGTCTCAGCTCCACGTGTTTACATAATAACTTTAGAAAGTGATTAGAAAATACTTCTAGGTGTCAGAACATTCTTTTAAAATCCTTCTAGGTGGCAGATTTTGGATATAGAGGCAACAATCACCCAGAGGGGACCCCTTAAACATGTCAATGTCACGGTGAGTAGCGCATTTTGGTCTCTTCCCATTATTATTTTTAACAAGCTTTAAAAACAGTCAGTCTGCACTGAGCGCCATTTATTTTTGTTTTTACTATAAAAAATTATAATATATATTATATACATATACAGTGTTCGCAATCCTATCCTATACATTAACACCCAACACCCGGGACGTGTAAATATTGGCCCACACACCACGTGTTTTTTTTTTGAAATTCCCCCCGTTCGCGCTGAATTTTCCCTTCGCGCGCTAAAAAAAAAAAAACTCCCTACCTGACTCCTGAATTGGCGCGCGCCTCCCCAGGCTTTGTGGGGGCGCGCGGTCCAGGCTCTATATGAGCCCGCCCCAACGCGGCCATTCTTTCTCTTCTGCCAGGATCTGTTGGAGGGTAAGTACTCTCCATGCTGCGGCCCCTCTGCTCCTTCCCTGCGATCCCCTGGTCCCACATGCCCCTACTCCCCACCCACCGCGGCAGCTTCTCCTCCTTTCTCCTGCTCCTTTCCCTTCCCCTGCTCCTGTCCCCTGCTCCTGTCCCCTTCCCCTCCTCCTGCTCCTGTCCCTTCCCCCCTCCTCCTGTCCCCTTCCCCTCGATCCACCGATCGATGTCCGGGGCGGGAGGTCCCCGCTGGCAGCCCGGTTGGCTTGCGGGGGGGGGGGCTCGCCCTCACCACGTGCCTTCCATGCCATGCGCCAGCTACCTTCATGATGGCGCAGCCGGCCGCCTGAGGTGGGGGGATGTCGGTCCTGGCCCCCCCCCACCCCACGAGCTTCATGCCGCCGCGGGCTGGGGGGGAAGAGCAGCCTGCAGTCTTGGCCGTGCACTGTGACATGCCGGCGAGGGAGCAGGGGCAGTGGCGGCCACGGCGGGCTGACTGTCACCTGGGGCTCCCAGGGGGGATACCTCGCCACTTTCCCTCCCACCCCACCCTGCGGATTTGGGGGGGGGGGGGTGTCGGCCTGCCCCCCACACAGGGGAGATGGGCGCGGTGTGTGGGGAGGAGCTGGTTGCTGTCACGGCCTTTCCTCCTTCCTCCCCTGTGTGTGTGTGAGAATGGTATGTGTTGTTGTGTGGGGGAGAATGTGTGGCTGTTTGTGTGTGAATGAATGTATGTGTGATGGGAGTATGTGTATTGTGTGTGACAACCAGAGGTACCCCCCCCAATCAGTAACCTCCCCCCCAATCAGTAACCTCCCCCCCCAGTCAGTAACCCCCCCCAGTCGTCACCCCCCCTGTCATCACCCACCCCCAGTCAGTGTCAGTCACCCCCACCCCAGTCATGTCATCACCCCCACGCCCTCTATGTCATGTCACCCCACCCCCAGTTAGTGTCAGTCACCGCCGCAGTCAGTTGTCGTCACCAACCCCCCCCCCATCATTCCAGTCACCCCACCCCCACCCCAGTCAACGTGTGTCAGTCACCCCCCCACCCCCCCCACCCCCACGTCCAGTGTTCATTCACCCCACCCCCACCCCCCAGTCAGTTCATCCCACCCCCCCCCCAGTCATGTCAGTCACCCCCCCCCCCCCAGTCAGTGTCAGTAACTCCCCCCCCCACCAGTCACCCTGCCACGCCCCACCCAGCCACTCACCCAGTAAACCACTCACCCGCCTCTCTCTCTCTTGTATACCCACCCTCTGTGTTGTGTCACCCACCGTTTCTCTCCTCTGTCCTCCCCCACACTCTCTCTCTCTCTCCCCACACTTCTCTCTCTCTCCCCCACTCTCTCTCTCTCTCCCCCACT
>WSYH01000127.1:279950-299838 GCA_036426205.1 Ascaphus truei | reverse complement strand
AATGCCCTATACTACACCGAAATTAATACCCATAATGCTTTCTTCCAGATCTGGCTCAAGCTTCACACGGAAGACATCGGAACCCCCCCTAACCCAGAAGACAGGTAGGGAACACCTCCCCAATGTATAACATTGCGGGAATGAGCGTACCTGGACATTGAGGGACTGCGGCTCAGGTAAGATCCCAGGCGGGATTGTGCTTTAGATATTGTGAAGCGGGGGCATCCAGACACTGGTTAAGGGGTTCAGGAAACTAGTCATTCACACCTGGCTTTTAATTCTAGAATCCGACATTCACACACACACACACACCACACACACACACACACACACACACACACACACACAACACACCACACACACACACCACACACACCACACACACACACACCCACACACACACACACGTAACAAGGACTAATTGTAGTATAATGTATATAAATCCATTTGTCAAAAACGAATGTTGTTCTGACTAGGAATTTATTAAATGTATTTTATTTATATTTTATTTTAAAGCGGGGTTGGGGGCGGGACTAGGAGCGGGGTGGGGTTGGGAGCGGGACTAGGAGCGGGGTTGGGGGGCGGGATCGGGGCGGGTTGGGGGCAGGACTAGGTGGCGAGTAGATTTTTGGTTGGGCGAGTAGAATTTTGGGTGATTTGTCGAACACTGATATATATAATATATATAATATACACACCATACACAGTTGTATTGCATTTTGTTCCTGTGAGGGTTTTTGTCACTTTTTTTACTCACTAACTTAACTCAGTATTATGGTATATTATATATATATATATATAATATATATATATATATATATATATATATATATAATATATATATATATATATATCTATATAGATGATATACATATATACACACACATATACATATACACACACACACGTGTATAACACTGGATTAATGATTCTTTTTAATTCGATACTCTGTTCGGGAGATATAAGCGTGTCCGAGAGGTTAAAATGGAGCTCTCCCCAATGCGGTCTAAAGGTTAGTAATTCAGATGCTAGAGATGACAAACAAGGTAAGGGGGAGGGGGGAGGGAGGAGTCACGAGCACGGAGGGGAGAGCAGGCCGTGGGGAGCACACTGAAAAGTTTGCGCATCCCTGCCTTAGCGGTTAGTCACTACGGTAATGAAGCTTTGCTTTCATTTTTAGTATATAGGATTGAAGCAGGGGGTCTCCGAAGTTAACCGCATTACTTTCAGGTCTGGTGACCCCCTGCTTCCCGAGATGTGCAGGGAGACAGAGAGAGCACTTGGCTGTGATCAGGCCGTACTTGGGCCACGGACCACCAGCTCCAAGAGACGCGCAGGGTGTAACTGTATCTGGCTACATCTGTACTTACAATCCTGCCAAATATGGTTAAAATCAGTGCAGTTTTGAAAGATTCAGTCTGCCATCTTGATTCAAGATGGCGTCCAATTGTATCCAAACAGACAAAAACCTGCTCCTTGATCTCGGGAACCATCATGCAAAATGTGGTTACGATATCTTAAAGGGTCTCCAAATGCATAGCGACAGGCTTTCCAAAATATATAGTAGACTATTTCCAAGAAGCCATAAAATCAAAGCGACAGTAAAAGCATTTTTTAAATACATTTCGTGTTTTTTTACCAAAATATTTTTGGCGAGACTACACCTTTTATTTCTCCTTAAACACACACTGATTTAAAAAAAATGATCTTTCCAATATCAGTCATATTAGTGACATTACGATGTCCCCTTACGTTTGGTTAAAAAAATTTTTTTAACTGGGATGAGTTTATAATAAACCATGACTTATTCATGTGTCGGTAATTATGTTTATTGTGCACTTTGTAGATTTGATGGTTTTTATTCCGGCTTCAGCTAAAGTGGAACGCACAAGCTTGTGTGTAAATGCACAATATCTGATCCATTCGATTACACTGCTTCCATGAAGATGTGCATATTAGGAAAAATATTTGAAAAAGCTGATGCTAAACACGTGTGGTCTCCTGACCAACACACAAGGATTAGGTCATGTTCAATTCTGTCCAGCTAAAGAGAGAAGTGTACAAGAGGTCACAGCACCAATCAACTGTATAATTGGAAGGCTTGTGTCAGCATTGTTAGGCCAATTACTGGGAGACCTGTAACCTGATATATAATGGACACATCAGAAGAACCAGTACCGAGGGGGTTATATGGACATTTACTCGGCACCTTACATTCACACAGTTCCAGTGCTGCCCGCAGACAAGCATTATTCAGCAATTAAGATTTACAAAGTTGCTGTCACGCTGACCACATACCAAGCTGATCTATCCCGGACCACATACCAAGCTGATCTATCCCGGACCACATACCAAGCTGATCTATCCCTGACCACATACCAAGCTGATCTATCCCTGACCACATACCAAGCTGATCTATCCCTGACACATACAAGCTGATCTATCCCTGAACCACATTACCAAGCGATCTCTATCCCTGACCACATACCAAGTGATCTATCCCTGACCACATACCAAGCTGATCTATCCCTGACCACATACCAAGTGATCTATCCCTGACCACATACCAAGCTGATCTATCCCTGACCACATACGAAGAGATCTATCCCGTGACCACATACCAATGCTGATGATCCCTGACCACATACCAAGCTGATCTATCCCTGACCACATACCAAGCTGATCTATCCCTGACCACATACCAAGCTGATCTATCCCTGACCACATACCAAGCTGATCTATCCCTGACCACATACCAAGCTGATCTATCCCGGACCACATACCAAGCTGATCTATCCCTGACCACATACCAAGTGATCTATCCCTGACCACATACCAAGTGATCTATCCCGGACCACATACCAAGCTGATCTATCCCTGACCACATACCAAGCTGATCTCTCCCTGACCACATACCAAGCTGATCTATCCCTGACCACATACCGAGCTGATCTATCCCTGACCACATACCAAGCTGACTATCCCGACCAATACCAGCTGATCTATCCCTGACCACATAACCAAGTGATTCTACCCTGACCACAATACCAAGTGATCTATCCCGGACCACATACCAACTGATCTAACCCTGACCACATACCAAGCTGATCTCTCCCGGACCACATACCAAGCTGATCTATCCCTGACTCACTACCGAGCTGATCTATCCCTGACCACATACCAAGCTGATCTCTCCCTGACCACATACCGAGCTGATCTATCCCGGACCACATACCAAGCTGATCTATCCCTGACCACATACCAAGTGATCTATCCCTGACCACATACCAAGCTGATCTAGAGATAAGACCCTCACATGAGGATAAGAAGCCAAAGGGTCATATCTGACTGCCAAGTACACCACATACACAGTTTGAAGAACAGAGGTCAAGCAACAAAGCAAAGATGGATGGGTATCTGTGTGAATAATGGATGATGTAAGGTATATATTTATTGCTGTTGGTGTATGTGTGTGCACACAGGGGCATAGCAACACTATTGACCTTTTATTATCTACTGCAGGGGTGCTCAACTCCAGACCTCAAGGGCCACCAACAGGTCAGATTTTAAGGATATCCCTGCTTCGGCATAGATGGCTCAATCAAAATGACTGAGCCATTGATTGAGACACCTGTGCTGAAGAAGGAACATCCTTAAAACCAGGTGTGTTGGTGGCCCTTGAGGATTGGTGTTGAGCACCCCTGCCCTACTTTGTCGATTATTACAATGAAGTCTACTTTGAGAAACGTCTCCTCGGCGTCACTCCCCTCCTTTCAACTCGACTTTAAATAAGTTCAATAAGCCAGTCACTACCTTGTCGCAGATAATATATCACTAAGTTCAGACGAGCTTCTGGAATAACATCCACCAGGGGAGGCAGCACCTGCAAGGCCCCCTCTCCAGCGCGGAAAACCACCTGGGAATACACATGATTATCTTCAGGAGGACTTCAAAAAGGAGGTCTGAGCGACAAGACCGAAGGGACAGCTACAGCGTGTAGAGAACCAGTATGGATTAGGAACTCACAAGGTTGTGTTTGATGAGCTCCTTGGCAAATTCAAAGGCGGATGAGGCACTGTCCATCAAGCTTTTCAGCTCTGCCTGTGACAAAGGAAAGGACAAGTCAAGCTTCAGTTTCGAATACGGACACCACACCAAGGACCTTGAACCAAGTTCTTTTAAATGTAATCTCCTTTTCTACATTAAAACCCTTTACCACTGCAATGCCCTCAATTGCAGGTGGTACACAAGAATCCATTAGCTATGACTAACACAAACCACGTTTCATACGTATCACTAGTGCTGTACAAATATACAAGTTGCCCTAAATATATGTCCTTTCAAGTTGTACTACTCAATTATACACATTGTGGAAAGATTTTGTTTCCCTTGAACTTTCAAGATCATGTAGTGGTTCTTCCCGTGTGATAATGTGAACAACATAGAAGACACCTAAATGAGGATGAGGGAACACCACACACACGAGCATTTGCCTCTTCTGGTGACTATCCAGCAGCTGGTAAAAGGTCTTTCACCTCTCTGGAATATGGACCTTGAGCTTGGGTAATATATCGGGCCATATTTACTATGAAGTTCTATTCCACAAGAGACCTTCTATGCTGGAAGACACCACACAGACCCATTCAAGCAAATAGGGCATAAAGGGCCATTTTTACTAAATGGTGTTACTCCATAAGGCTGCGGCCATAGTAGGGGTGACGGCGTGAGCGATGTTGCTCACACCGCAAAAAACTAAATGCAGAAAGTCAATGGGCACAGCCATAGTGCGCGGACACGAGCCGGCGCTTCAGAAACTTGAGCAGACAAATTAATTAGATTTTACGGCGCGACGGCAGGGTCACATGCGCGGTTCAGCCAATGAGGGCGAACTGCTCACGTGACGTCAAGGGCACGCCTCCGGTATGCCCTCGCCATGCCCCCCGTTGGATCGCGTCTAGTACAAGCGCCCGTGACGTCATGCGCTCTGTCGCACGCCTGTACTATGTGCGAGGCCTAAGACTCCTTCAACGCTGGAAGACACCATACAGCCCACTCACTTAAATGGGTCGGTCATATTTACTGAGCGACGTTACTCCAAAAGATGCCTGCTGTCCTGGAAGACAGCTCATGGTGAAGCTGTGCTGGAAGGTATCTTACAGGGTAGGAAATATATGAAGAGAGGAAAAGACACACAATAGTGTAATACTGTATAAGCCTTTAATTTTCACATAAAATGTGAGTGCATATTGTGCTTTAGCATTCTATGATTACTCACCTATACAGTATTACACTATTTGTGTTTTATTTGTTCCACTGAGAATATCCTGCCACCGGTGAGCCTGTACGACACTGTGAGACCTGCTATGGGAGACGGTATACATCAGCAGAGGTGTCCTGATAACGGAGAATCTACAACACCAGTGTGGTTAAACTCAGTAACCGAAATGCCCGCTGGACTTCATCAAATGTGAGTGCAATACTTTCTCTGCCTAAACTGCTATATACAGTATTACACTATTGTGTGTCTTTTCCTCTCTTCACATATTTCCAATTCTGATGAGACTGTGCGCGTTTGGAACCCTCCTCCTCAACTACTCAAGTGGCCCAGAACGAACCCATTTGTCACCCTGTGCGGCACCCATCAAGGGAATCCTTATACATTTGAACTTTAACGTATCCTTTATAGCTCAGTTTTTTTTTTGCGCTTGTTTGTTTCCCCTATCTTACAGGGTAGCACTGCTTAGTAAATATGGCCCTACATCTTTGTGTCATTGTTCTGCCTTAGGCCGCACTTATAGTCCCGGCGACGCGACGTCGCGTCAAAACAAATATATTATAGGAGGAGCGACGCGACGGCTTGGTCGCGATCACTGGAAGTCAATTCAATTTGATTTTTTCAGCGACCGCAGCGTGGCGTCGCCGTAGCAAGGACTATAAGCGCGGCCTTACTTCACATGCCGTAATCATTATTGAATCCCAAACAGAATATTAATGAAGTGTTTTCAAGTAAAGAGGAGTCCAGTACCCCTGCCTTTCATGTTCATCAGATGCGTCGTGTTATATAGGGGTTTGCTGCACAGAAAAGCAATTGCTCCGTTATACAGATCTGCCCATATTTACTAAGGGGTGCTATTCCTTAAGATACCTTATGGACCATATAAGTGAATAAGCTGTAATGTGCAAATACCCCAGAATGAGAGAAAAGGCGCATCGCCATTAGAGTTGCATCTGCAAGTGAAAGCTTTGTATGTCCTTACCTCTGCTGCCTTTCCATTGTAGAGACGGAAATGATTGCAGGCCTTGAGATTCAGCGCAATGGTGCTGTCCGGAACCTGCTGCAAATACACCGCAAGGATCTCCTGGGACACATCATAATAATCGAGCTTATAGTAGCACAGAGCCACATAGACATTCAGAGCCAGGAACTCACTGGAAGTTAAACCAAATACAGATACATTCTTACAGTACGTCAGGATATCGGAGCCTCGCTGGCCTGCGAGAGAAAAGGACGCTCTAGAGCAGTGCTTCCCAACTCCAGGTGGGGATTCTGGAGGACTGGAGTCGGGAACCACGACTCTAGAGGACATGGACCGTGCGTTTCCAGGGTGCTCATTCTAGCCCTTGTATACCTATTCTCCAGCAGGATACGTTTGTAAATATCGATGGCCTCCTGATAGTGAGATCTCATGTAGTGAATGGAGGCCAGGCTAAGCTGATCCTCAACGATGTCCTGCAGGTTCTGGTGAAAGACCATCAGCTTCTTCTCATCATTGAACTGGGACATTGGGGGAAGATACAGAAATCAGCACCATGGGTGCAGTACTCTTGCAGAATAAAACCCATTATTTAAATGAGTACTTCAGTATTAGGCGATATCTTTTTTTAATTTGGACTACCCATTGATATTATAACAAACAAACAAACAAACAAACACACACACACACACACACACTTTTCTATATTTGGAATTGGAGTGTGTGCAGTGTCTTTTGTCTATCATGTTTGCGGGCTAACGACTTCAGGTTCAGGGATGACAACTCCAGTCCTCAAGACCCCTCAACAGCTCAGGTTTTCAGGATATCCCAGCTTCAGCACAGGTAGCTCAATCAGAGGCTCAGTCAAAGACTGAGCCTCTGATTGAGCCACCTGTGCTGAAGCAGGAACTGATTGAGCCAACTGTGCTGAAGCTGGGATATCCTGAAAACCTGTCTGTTGGGGGGTCTTGAGGACTGAGTGGAGACATCTGTTCTAGATTATCCTTGGGGGGGAGGGGGTGGTAGTGTTACCCTCTCACTTGGAGACATTCTTTTTGCACCATGTCTATTTATATTATTTTATTATTTTTTGAGTGCTCTCTTATGTTTTTTTGTACATCCGAGGGTTGTGTATTCAGAATTGTATTGAAACAAAATATTTTTTAATAAAATATTAAAGACGAATGGTGCCAATTAGTCCCTACAATCATACATGTGGTATAAATTATTTTATTACACACATTATAGGAATTATTCCATTTAAACATGAAACATCTAAAATAAAAAAATCAAATAAAAAGACTTCTACTATTCTTAGATTGTGGAAGGATAATTTTCATACCTTGTGTGCCAAATGGAAGAGTAAGCGATTCTGAAGACGGCTTTTGGGTGCTAAAATAGTTATAAAAAGATGAATAAATGAGAAAACACTGAAAGAGGCATCAACCCGATATAAAATGTAAATAGCTATCTGCATGAAGAGAAGACTTGCAATATTCCCTTGTCTTAATGACGGGCAAGCCCCAGTGGTATATCCAAGTTGGATGTAACCAATGCAAGGTAGAAGCACACACAAGACTTATGTAGAGTTTAAAAAAACTTAAATCTATATTTAAAGCATCAGAGCTAGTGAACAGGTAACGTTTCAGGACTCAGGGCCTTTCCTCAGGGTTTGGTCTGAGCACGGGACCTTGAGCCTTGAAAACGTTACCTGTTCACTAGGATGCTTTAAATATAGATTGAAGTTTCTTTAAACGCTACATAAGTCTTGTGTGTGCTTCTTCTACCTTGCATTGGTTACCAGTCTTTGGATCCAGCTTTGGGTCACCGGGATCATCAGAAGGTGAGCACCATAAGCATAAAACGCTTTATCTATCCAATTACCAGTGGTGTGCCGCTTATACCTATCTTTTCTCCAAGTTGGATATAACACTGGGACGTTTTGTGTTGTGTTCGATTACATGACGTCACAATCTCAGTAACATTCCTCTTGACACAAATATATATGGTATGGTGGGTTTGGGTTCTGAGCTTACAGGGGCGGTGTGTGTTTGATACAATTATTTCTATAGGTTCTAATTGTCAACTACAGATTCCTAGAAGACATGTTATACGTACTTGCTCGTTTTCATGGGGCAGATGGGGCTAACCACTCCAACAAAGTCCACCCTGATCCAAATGGGATGTGGAGCCCCCAATCCGAGGCCTGGTCGCAGTCATGTGATTGCTCCAGGAGCTGTCACATGACTGAAAGGGCTGGAGGTCCGGTGGTATTTTGGGATTGTTTTGTATATACTGATACATACAATATAAGTGGTGCTAAACCAGGGATTATCAGTTCAGTCATTAACCTCCCAGCTGCTTTAATAAGTGGAAAGTTCTAAGCTTTAGAAGGTTTTGTTTTTCCCCACTTGATGTGCCTGTTGAAAAATAACAGCGTATACTGCTGGTGCCTGTACCTGGGGAGGACATCCCTGCCGGGATCCTCTGGTGGTATGCAGAGTTCCATAAAGGATTGAGTGTGGCACACGGACTTATGCAAAAAAGTGTGAAAGTTGATTGAGCAATAATTCTGACGCGTTTCGCCCGCCTAAACAGCCTTTATCAAGGTGTGGCTAACAAATAAATACAAAATAGAGGGTATTGACAATAACAAATTGTATGAGATATAGTGCCAGGCACTGACTGGATCTACTGTTCCTGGAAATTGAGGAAGGAGGCTCCCAATTGGTAGAAGTTAGGAGTGAGATCCTTAAAACAGAGACCTCAATAGAACCATCTCACGCCGAGGAAAATACAGAGAAATCACTAGAAGACACGATTGGGTAAATTTAAGGAAGACCGGTTGCATTTCAAAAAATGGGTATTCAAAAAGGTCGTCGGCGGTTATAGGAGATAATCTAGAGCAGCCGTGGCCAAACAGTGGCGTGTCGCGAAAGCACTGAGAATGGCACACGTGATTCAGCAAAAATAAATAAATATTATCCTGGTTTACTTTTGCCGCTATTTAGTTTAGGTTTAGCCATTAACTGAAACCAGATGAAGGGGGGCAGTAGGACAGTGGCCCACTCAAAAGTTTGTGCCCATTTACTGGCACGCCTGAAAAAAAGGTTGGCCACCCCTGCTCTAGAGTCTACTTTTGGCTGAGAAACTAACAGATATCCCGTGGAAGATGAAGGACCGGGCCTTTATCTAGACGCACAGAACTCCTGATCAGCGATAAGGAAGGAACTCCTCGACAGATACAGAGGATGTAGCCCCGCACCATGTTGTTTTTAGAAGCCCAACTGAACACATCTACTACAAAGACATTTATCTAACCATACACTTACTGTAGCAGGCCCGTCATTTGTACCCACTGTTGAATTCAATAGATTTGATTTAGAGATTGGTTTGTTTAGGTTTGAAAGCCAATGAAACGTAAAAAAGAAAAATGATCCTAGAAAAATGATCCTAGAACTGCAGATGACGACAGAGAAGCAGCAGCAGACCAGTTTGACTCCTATAATGACCCCATAGAAACTCGTATGGTCTGTGAAGAAGTTAAAATTCACCTTTATGACACCAGTCAAGAACCAATCAATCAATCAGTTGCTACCCTGATCAGAATGATTACATTATGGATAAGTATATGGAATATAAACATAAGAACATTTCCAATATCACCGTTAAAGAAAAACAAACCATAAAATCCTTATCCAATACTTCAGATATAATCATAATCATTAAGTACTCAGGTAAGGGGAAGCTTGGTTGTCTTGAACGATGAGGAATACAGAGAAGAGACCACGGGACAACTAGGGGGGTAGCAATGGCTACAAAACATTAGGTCATGACCCTACCAGCCAATACAGTAAGGAGATTAATGACATTATCTCATTAGGGTACCATAATGGGCGGACTAATAAAAAAGATGCAGATTTCTTAGAGATAAAAAAATCCCAGGTATCCAATTTTCCATATCCTAACCAAGGTGCACAGGAGCCTACATAAACCACCAAGTAGGCCAATCATATTGGCTACTAATTCACTCAACCATTAGCCATCTGTCTTGACATTTTTTACAACCACCAGTTACACAATCCAGATCAAATGTCAGAGATATTTATAATTTTGTCCTAAAAAATCAAAAGTATTACACATCCTTTGGAGCAGGGGTGGCCATCTCCAGTCCTCAAGGGCCACCAACAGGACAGGTATTATGGGTATCCCTGCGTCAGCATAGGTGGTGCAGTCATTGACTGAGCTACCTGTGTTTACATCTGCGTTGCCGCAAAGGCGGACGTCTGAAAGGGTTCCCCAAGAACTGCTCCCCTCTGCAGAGAACCAGCATGCTCAGGGTTAACATCTGGAATTTCTTGCTTCATCAGCCCTACCCCCTGCAGCGTTTATGACTGGACAAAGGAATTTCAAAGCCCAGCTGAACTCATTCAGAACCCCTTCAGTCTACATCTGCGTTACCCCAAAGGCGGCAGCCAAAGGGCGTCCACGTTTGGTAATGTTACAGCTGCTCTATTATTTCCGATACTCACCAACCATCATCATGCCGTTTCCAATGTCAACTTACCCTGTCTATAGATTGTAAGCTTCTTGTGGCAGGTCTACTTCCAACACATTGCAGGCATAGCCTACCTCTTCTAACACATTGCAGGTCTATCCTACCTCTCCCAACACATTGCAGGTCTATCCTACCTCTGCCAACACATTGCAGGTCTATCCTACCTCTTCTAACACATTGCAGGCCTATCCTACCTCCCCTACACATTGTAGATCTATCCTACTTCTCCTAACACATTGCAGGCCTATCCTACCTCTTCTAAGACATTGCAGGTCTATCCTACTTACCGGCTATCTTATCGTCTGACCCACTCCAACTTATCTCTCCCTGAACCACAATACCGCTGATCTAATCCCGGAACCACATACCCATCTTCTACCTCCCTGACCCATACCCATTGATCTATCCGGACCACGACCAAGCTTGATCTATCTGACCAATACCAAGCTGATCTAATCCCTGACACATACCAATCTGATCTATTATCCCTGACCACATACCAAGTGATTCTAATCCCGGACCAATACCAAGCTGATCTAGAGATACACCCTCACAAATGATATAAGTCCAAAGGGTCTATCTGCTGCCAAGTCAACCCACCTATTACAACAGTTTGAAGAACAGAGGTCAGCCACAAAGCCAAGATGTGATGTGTATCTGTGGTGAAATAATGGATGATGTCGGTATATATTTATTGGCTTTTGTTGTATTTTGGTGCACACATTGGCAATAGCCACTATTGACCTTTATATCCTACTTGCAGTTTTGCTCAACTCCAGACCTCATACGTCCACCAACAGGTCAGATTTTTAAAGGAGAATCCTGCTTCGGCATAGATGGCGTCAATCAAATTAACTGAGCCATTGATTGAGACACACCTGTGCTGTACTGACGGACCTCCTTAAACCATGTGGTTTGGTGCCCTTGAGGATTGGTGGTTTGAGCCGCATCCCCCCCTGCCCTACTTTGGTCTGGATTCTTACAATGAAGTCTACTTTGTAGACGTCTCCTCGGCGTCACTCCCCTCCTTTCCTCGACTTAAATACGTTCATAATCCGGGTCACCTTGGTCCGATATATTCACTAAGTTCAGCGATCTCTTGAATTACCATCCACGCAGTGGAGGCAGCACCTCAGGCCCCCTCTCCAGCGCGGAAAAACCACCTGTAATACACATGATTATCTGTCAGTAGGACTCAAACGGAGTTCGAGCGATCAGAACCGAAGGACCGCTACAGCGTGTAGATAACCCGGTATGGTTAGAACTCACAAGGTTGTGTTTTGATGACTCCTTTGGCAATTCAAAGGCGGATGAGGCCCTGTCCATAATCTTTTCAGCTCCCTGCCTGTGACAAGGACAGGACAATCAAGCTTTATTTTCGAATCACGGACAACCACACCAGGCTTGAACCAAGTTCTTTTAATGTATCTCCTTTTCTCACATTACAACCCTTTACCACTCCACTGCCATGCCCTCAATTGCAGGTGGTACACAAAATCCATTAGCTCTCTAACCCAAAACCACGTTTCAACGTATCACTAGTTGCTGACAAATATACGAAGTGCCCTAATATCTGTCCTGTTCAAGTTGTACTACTCAATGTATACACATTGTGGAAAGATTTTGTTTCCCTTGACTTTCAAGATCTGTTGTGGTTCTTCCTTTGTATGTGAACAACATAGAAGTACCCTAACTGAGGATGAGGGAACCACACCCCGAGCATTTTGCCTCTCTTCTTCTGGTGACTATCCTCCAGCAGCTGTTAAAGGTCTTTCACCTCTCCTGGAATATGGACTCCTGAGCTTGGGTAATATATCGTGGCGGCCTTTTAACTATGAAGTTCTATTCCACAAGAGCCTTCTTATGTCTTTGAAGACACCACACAGCACCCATTCAATCAAATAGGGCATAAGGGCCATTTTGTACTAAATGTGTTACTCTCCATAAGGCTGCGGCCAAAAAAAACAAAAAATGAAATAGTATTTTTGACGGCGTGAGCTATGTTGCTCACATGTCGCGGCGCAGACGGCCCTTTTTCCCGGCCACTGCCTACCGCAAAAACTAATGCATTACAGTCAGACTTTCTACACAGCCATATTGCCTCTACACGAGCCGCGCGCCTTCCTGCTCCCTCTAACATAAACAAACATTGTATCTCCACGTGCAGCCGGGCGTCCTCGTCGCCTGGCGGATTGTCACGTATTACCGGACAAGGTTAATTAGATTTTAACGTCCGACGAGGTCAACATGCGCGGCTAAGCACATGAGGGCCGAACTGCTCAAGTGACGTCAAGGCACCCTCCGGTATGCCCCGTCCAGCCCCCGTTGGACTCGCGTCTAGTACACACAAGCGCCCTCGTGACGTCTGTGCCCCAGCGCCTCCCTCGTCGCACCGCCGTACTTTAACTTCGGTTGCGAGCGACCTTTTAGGACTTCCTCAGATCTGGTAGACAGGACCATAAGCCCACTCCACTTAAAGGTCGAGTCAAGTTACTGATGACGTACGTTAGACTTTCTTTCCAAAAGATGCTGCTGTCCTGGAAGACAGCTCATGGTGAGCTGTTGCTGTAGGATCTTAACTCGTAGGAAATATATTAGAGAGGAAAGCCACTCAATAAGTGTATACTGTATAGTCCTTTAATTTTCCACATAAAATGGACGTGCATATTGTGCTTTAGCATTCTATGATTACCACTCTATTACAGTATACACTATTTGTGTTTTATTTGTTCCACTGAGAAGATCCTGCCACAAACAGGTGAGCCGTACGAACAAGGTGAGACCTGCTATGGGAGACGGTATAATCAGCAGAGTTGTCCTGATAACGGAGATTACAACACCGTTGTGGTTAATCTAGTACGAAATGTCCCAGCTGAGCGACTTCATCAAATGTGAAGTGCAATACTTCTCGCCTCCACTCGTTATATACAGGTATTACACTATGGTGTCTTTTCCTCTCTTCACAATTTCACAATTACTGATGAACTGTGCGCGGTTGGACCCTCCTCCTCAAACTACTCAGTCGGCCCAGAACGAACCATTTGTCACCCTGTGCGGCACCCATCAAGGGAATCCTTTAACATTGAAACTGTTTAACGTATCACTTATAGCCTAGTTTTTTATTTGCGCTTTTGGTTGTTGCACCTATCTTACAGGGTTTAGCATGCTTAGTAATCGTGGGCCCTACATCTTTGTGTCAATTGTTTGCCTTAGGCCGCACTTATAGTCCGGCGGACGCCGCTTCGCGTCAGGGAAAAAAATATATATTATAGGAGGAGAACGCGACGGCTTTGCGCGTCACTGTGAAGTCAATTCATTATTTTTTCAGCGCAGCAGCGGGCGTCGCGTAGCCAAGGAACATAAGCCGGCCTACTCAACATGCCGTAATCATTATGTGATCCCCCCCCCCTGCAAACCGAATAGTTGAATGAAGGTTGTTTTCAAGTAAAGAGGAGTCCATTACCCCTGCTTGTCATGTTCATTCAGATGCGTGTGTCTATAAGGGGTTTGGCTGCACAGAAAAGCAATGCTTCCGTTATAACAGATGTGCCCATATTTACTAAGGGGTGCTATCCTTAAGATAACCTTATGACCATATAAGTGAATAAGCTGTAATTTGCAAATACCCAGAATGAGAGAAAGGCGCATCGCCATTAGAGTTGCACTGCAAGTGAAAGCTTGGTATTCCTTACCTCTGCTGCCTTTCCATTGTAGAGACGGAATGATTGCAGGCCTTGAGATTCAGCGCAATGGTTGCTGTCCGGACCTGTCTGCAAATACACCGCAAGTCTCTCCTGGGACACATCATATAATCGAGCTTATAGTAGCACAGGCCACATAGACATTCAGAGCCAGGAACTCACTGGAAGTTAAACCAAATACAGATCATTCTTACAGTACGTCAGGATTGGAGCCTCGCTTGCCTGCGAGAGAAAAGGACCTCTCTAAGCAGTGCTTCCCACTTTCCAGGTGGGGATTCTGAGGACGGGAGTCGGGAAACCACCTCTAAGGACATGGTCCGTCGCGTTTCCCAGGGTGCTCATTCTAGTCTCTTGATACCTTCTTCCAGCAATATCGTTTTTAAATATCGATGGCCTCCTGATAGTGGAGCTCATGTAGTGAATGGAGCCCAGGCTTAGCTGATCCTCACGATGTCCTGCCCAGGTTTCTGGTAAAGACCGCTCACTTGCTTCAATCATTGACTACGGGGACATTGGGGGAAGATACAGAAATCACACCATGGGTGCAGTACTCCTTGCAACTAAAACCCATTATTTAAATGAGTACTTCAGTATTAGGCGATATCTTTTTTTAATTTGGACTACCCATTGATATTATCAACACACAAACAACAAACAACACACACACACACACACACCCTTTTCTATATTTGGCATTGGAGTGTGTGCAGGTCTTTGTCTCTTCATATTTTGCGGGCTAACTACGCTTCAGTTCGTAGGGATGACAACTCCATCGTCCTCAGACCCCTCACGCTCAGGGTTTTCCAGGATATCCAGCTTCAGCACAGGTACTCAATCAGAGGCTCAGTCAAGACTGAGCCTCTGATTGAGCCACCTGTGCTGACAGGAACTGATTGAGCCAACTGTGCTTGAAGCTGGGATAATCCTGAAACCTGTCTGTTGGGGGTCTGTGAGGACTGTGAGTTGGAGACATCTGTTTCATTTTATCCTTGGGGGGGAGGGTGGTATGTTACCCTCTCACTTGGAGACATTCTTTTTTGCAACCTGTCTATTTAATATTATTTATTATTTTTTTGAGTGCTCTCTTATGTTTTTTTGTCATATCCGTGGTTTGTGTATTCAGAATTGTATTGAAACAAATAATTTTTTAATAAATATTAAAGACGAATGGTGCCAATTAGTCCCTACAATCATGCTGGTTTGGTAATAAATTATTTTTACACCCATTATAGAATTATTCCATTAAACATGAAACATCTAAAATAAAAAAATCAATAAAAGACTTCTACTATCTTAGGTGGAAGGATATTTTCTACCTCTGTGTGTGCCACATTGGAGGTAAGCGATTTCTGAAGACGCTTTTGGGTGCTAAATAGTAATAAAAAGAGATATAATGAGAAAACACTGAAGGGCATCAACCCATATAAACTGTAAATAGCTATCTGATGAAGAGAAGACTTGCATATCCCTTGTCTTAATGACGGCAAGCCCCGTGGGTATTCCAAGTTGGATGAACCAATGCAAGGTAGAAGCACACACAAGACTTATGTAGAGTTTTTAAAAAAAAAACTAATCATATTTAAAGCATCAGATACTCGGTGAACAGGTAACGTTTCAGACTCAGGGTCCTTTCATCCTCATGTTTGTTTATCGGGTCTGGCAAGGACCTTGAGGTCCTGAAACGTTACCTGTTCATCTAGCTCTGATGCTTTCAAATATAGATTGAAGTTTTTTACACGCTACATAGTCTTGAATGTGTGCTTCTTCTATCCTTGCATTTGGTTCTACGCAGTCCTTCTTTGCCACTTCCGCTTGGGAGTCTCACCGCGTTGGGAAATCATCAGAAGGTGAGCACCATAAGAAAAACGCTTATCTCTATCCATTACAGGGTTGCCGTGTACCCGCAACTGATGTACCCCTATCTTTCTCCAAATTGGATATAACACTGGGAAGTTTTGTGTTTGTTTTCGCGATTACATATGACGCTCACAATCTCGGTACCATTCGCTACATTCCTTCTTGACACAATATAT
Source organism: Ascaphus truei (assembly GCA_036426205.1). NCBI lineage: Eukaryota > Metazoa > Chordata > Amphibia > Anura > Ascaphidae > Ascaphus > Ascaphus truei. The sequence continues at coordinate 283,292 of WSYH01000127.1, read as the reverse complement.
ATGGTATGGGGGGTGGTTGGTGTCGAGCTTACAGGGGCGGTGTGTGTTGGTTGATACAATTATTCTTAGGTTTCTAATTGTCAAACTCAGATTCGATAAGACATGTTATCCGTACTTGCTCGTTTTCATGGGGCAGATGGGGCTAACCACTCCAACAAAGTCCACCCTGATCCAAATGGGATGTGGAGCCCCCAATCCGAGGCCTGGGTCGCAGTCATGTGATTGCTCCAGGAGCTGTCCACTGACTGAAAGGGCTGGAGGTCGTGTATTTGGGATGTTTTGTATATACCTGAATACAACAATATAAGGTGTGCTAAACCAGGGATATCAGTTCAGTCATTAACCTCCCAGTGCTCTTTAATAAGTGGAAAGTTCTAAGCTTTAGAAGGTTTGTTTTTCCCCCACTTGATGTGCTGTTGAAAAATAACAGCGTATACTGCTGGTGTCCTGTACCTGGGGAGGACATCCCGCCGGATCCTCTGGTGGGTAGCAGAGTTCCATAAAGGATTGAGTGTGGCACACGGACTTATGCAAAAAAGTGTGAAAGTTGATTGAGCAATAATTCTGACGCGTTTCGCCCGCCTAAACAGCCTTTATCAAGGGTGGCTACAAATAAATACAAAATAGAGGGTTTGACAATAACAAATTGTTGAGATATAGTGCCAGGCACTGACTGGATCTACTGTTCCTGAAATTGAGGAAGGAGGCTCCCAATTGGTAGAAGTTAGGAGTTGATATCCTTAAAAAACAGAGACCTCAATAGAACCATCTCACGCGAGGAAAATACAGAGAAATCACTAGAAGACACGATTGGGTAAATTAAGGAAGACCGGTTGCATTTCAAAAAATGGGTATTCAAAAAGGTCGTCGTGCGGTTATAGGAGATAATCTAGAGCAGCCGTGGCCAAACAGTGGCGTGCGCGAAGCACTGAGAGAATGGCACACGTGATTCAGCAAAAATAAATAAAATTATCCTGGTTTACTTTTGCCGCTATTAGTTTAGGTTTAGCCATTAACTGAAACCAGATGAAGGGGGGCAGTAGGACAGTGGCCCACTCAAAATTTTGTGCCCATTTACTGCACGCCTGAAAAAAGGTTGGCCCCCCTGCTCTAGGTCTACTTTTGGCTGAGAAAATAACAGATATCCCGTGAAGATGAAGGACCGGGCCTTTATCCTAGACGCACAGAACTCCTGATCAGCGATAAGGAAGGAACTCCTCGACAATACAGGAGGATTAGCCCCGCACCATGTTGTTTTTAGAAGCCCAACTAACACATCTACTACAAAGACATTTTATCTAACCATACACTTACTGTAGCAGGCCCGTCATTTGTACCCACTGTGTGAATTCAATAGATTTTGATTTAGAGATTGGTTTGTTTAGGTTTGAAAGCCAATGTAACGTAAAAAAAGAAAAATGATCCTAGAAAAATGATCCTAGAATTGCAGATGACGACAGAGAAGCAGCAGCAGACCAGTTTGACTCCTATAATGACCCCATAGAAACTCGTATGGTCTGTGAAGAAGTTAAAATTCACCTTTATGACACCAGTCAAGAACCAATCAATCATCAGTGTTGCTACCCTGATCAGAATGGATTACATTATGTGATAGTATGGAATATACATAGAAATTTCCACATATCACCCGTTAAAGAAAAACAAACCATAAAATCCTTATCCAATACTAGATATAATCATAATCATTAGTACTCAGTGTAAGGGGAAGCTTGGTTGTCTTGAACGATGAGGAATACAGAAGAGACCACGTGGACAAATTGGGGGGGTAGCAATATGCTACAAAACATTAGGTCATGACCCTACCAGCCAATACAGTAAGGAGATTAATGACCATTATCTCTTAGGGTGCCATAAGGGCGGACTAATAAAAAAGATGCAGATTTCTTAGAGATAAAAAAATCCCAGGTATCCAATTTTCCATATCCTAACCAAGGTGCACAGGAGCCTACATAAACCACCAAGTAGGCCAATCATATTGGCTACTAATCTCACACCAACCATTAGCCATCTGTCTTGACATTTTTTACACACCACCAGTTACACAATCCAGATCAATGTCAGAGATATTTATAATTTTGTCCTAAAAAATCAAAAGTATTAACACATCCTTTGGAGCAGGGGTGCCATCTCCAGTCCTCAAGGGCCACCAACAGGACAAGGTTAATGGGTATCCCTGCGTCAGCATAGGTGGTGCAGTCATTGACTGAGCTACCTGTGTTTACATCTGCGTTGCCGCAAAGGCGGACGTCTTAAGGGGTTCCCCAAGAACTGCTCCCCTCTGCAGAGAACCAGCATGCTCAGGTTAACATCTGAATTTCTTGCTTCATCAGCCCTACCCCCTGCAGCGTTATACTGGACACAGAATTTCAAAGCCCAGCTGAACTCATTCAAACCCCTTCAGTCTACATCTGCGTTACCCCAAAGGCGGCAGCCAAAGGGCGTCCACGTTTGGTAATGTTACAGCTGCTCTATTATTTCCGATACTCACACCATCATCATGCCGTTCCAAATGTCAACTTACCCGTCTATAGATTGTAAGCTTCTTGTGGCAGGTCTACTTTCCAACACATTGCAGGCATAGCCTCCCTCTTCTAACACATGCAGGTCTATCCTACCTCTCCCAACCATTGCAGGTCTACCTACCTCTGCCCACAATTGCAGGTCTATCCTACCTCTTCTAACCTTGCAAGCCTATCCTCCTCTGCCACCATTGGCAGGTCTATCCTACCTCTTCTAACCCATTGCAGGCCTATCTACCTAACCTACCTCCTACACTTTGTAGTCTATCCTACTTCTCCTAACCATTGCGGCCTATCCTACCTCTTCTAAGACTGCAGTCTATCCTATCTCTTCTAACACATTGCAGGTCTATCCTACCTCTCCCCACACCTTGCGGTCTATCCTACCTTCCCCCCAACATTGTACTATCCTCTCTCCTAACACATTGCAGGCCTATCCTACCTCTTCTAAGACATTGCAGGTCTATCCTACCTCTTCTAATCTAACACATTGCAGTCTATCCTACCTCTCTCCAACACATATTGCAGGTCTATCCTACCTCTTCTAAAACATTGCGGCCTATCCTACCTCTAACACATTGCAGGCCTATCCTACCTCTTCTAACACATTGCAGGTCTATCCTACCTCTTCAAACACATTGCAGGCCTATCCTACCTCTTCTAACACATTGCAGGCCTATCCTACCTCTCCTAGCACATTACAGGCCTATCCTAAACTCTTTCTAGCACATTGGCAGCCTACCTAACCACTCTTTCTATAACACATTGCAGAGCCTATCCTACTCCTCGTTCTAGCACCTTG